>OENT01001650.1:0-37580 GCA_900239685.1 Rotaria macrura
GCTTTCGGCAAAATGCTTAAAACTCTTTTCTCTACCACGAGCCTCAAATTGAGCGAAATCGGACGACCTCGATTGAGCAGTTTCTGTTGGAATCGGGCGTGGCTTACGTGGACTGGCTCTTATATTCTATATGAATCTTATTCCGATAATACTAATTTTATGCATTGAACGCTACGCTATATTTATCGAAGTTTCTAAACAACATATACTATACGACTTCATACATCTTTTCATCACTTTGTGAACAGCAAAAGCAAGCACTTTTTATTTTCTTCAGCATTTTACCATTCTGTGCTCAGATTCTCTGTGTTCCACATCATTTTTTCGTGCTTGTAGTATGGGTAGAGCACCGTTGAAATAATTCCATTTAATTGCTAACTTGACTAATTTATCTTGATCGATTTGGCGTTGCTCTTGCTCTTGGTTTCTCGATACTTGGTTATTTTTTCGTTGATCTTGCTGTTTTGATTCAGTTTTCATTTTTGTAGCTATCAAGAAATAAAGCTATTTGGCAAGAAAGTTTAGTTATTACAATGGATACCGGTAAATATAGCCTTGAAAATCGTTTCAGCAACATTTCTATCACGATTCAGGGAGAAAACATGTAATAAATGACGATGTTCAAGTTTCAAAACAAATCTAATCTCTCTGATAGTTGTGGATACATCTTTATCAGAAATATAGACAAAAAAACGTGCGATGGCTTGTTTAATTTCACGATTTGATGGTTCTCTATTGATGATATGTCTAATTAAAAACTGCTTTCAAAATTAGATTTCATTTTTACTTATTTTGATATCGATCAGGATGTGTTGTTTGCTCAACAAGCATGGCAAGTACATCGGCTAAACGACCACTACCCTATATCGACATGATTCTAATACAATAAATATAAGAGAGAATTAGATAATACGAACTTGAATTATAATAATTGGTCGATGTTTCTCAATATCGTTCTTTAAAACTTCAAGACTATTTATACCACCTTCGACAATGATTGTGATGGCATGACCTGTTTGCAAATATGTAAATATATTCAAATATTTTATTGATAAAAGGAAAACTTATCAAGAAGTAACATTTACATGTAATCTTATGATTTCTCTTTTCACATACTGCCGTAACAAATTGATGACGTTGCGTATCCCCAAGATATTGATTGAGTTTACCACTATCAAATAAAATACAGTGCGTATGATTCCTTTCAATTGTTTCACTATCATTTTGCATATTTTCCGGAACCTGAGGTTCACAGAATACTGATTTATCATTTACCTGTGAAAGACAGATATTCATTGTGCAATATTTCTCTTACTGATATTCTCAGAGCTATACTTCTGATGCTTCTTTAAGTTCAACACGTGTAACATCATTTATCGAACCCCACATAGTCATTCCAATACATGTCACAGTCTCCCGTTTTCCCTGCAAGAGACGATTGTGTAAAATACCTTCGCCGATCAACTTCGATACACCATT
Source organism: Rotaria macrura (assembly GCA_900239685.1). Lineage (NCBI taxonomy): Eukaryota > Metazoa > Rotifera > Eurotatoria > Philodinida > Philodinidae > Rotaria > Rotaria macrura. The sequence goes on from OENT01001650.1 coordinate 1,480, forward strand.
GTTTATCCCTGTGGTCAAAATCCATGCATCTAAATAGATTAATTGGTTTAAATGCATCTAAAATCTAGCGAAGTTTACTAGCTATAGTCGCAGCTTCAACAACGCCTCTTATAAATTCTTTTTCAAGTCGTTCTGCCATGGTAAAATATTTGGCTCCACCAAATACACTCAATATGAGAGCTGGATGCTGTGTACAATCTTCAAGCATTAAATCCACTAAGTCCGTCATTGGTAATCGGTTGTCTATTCGTATAAACTTGCAGTTGGTATCTTTTAATGCTCCAAATACATTGATAGACACTTTAGAAGAATGAGTTAGATCGTGGAATTCTGTCGGATGTTGCCATATTGTATTTGTCGTTTGCTCTTTGAATTCCAGAGATTCACCAGTGAAACTGTGCGAACGAACCATACGACCACAAGGGCATAACATGACTGAATCGGTAGCATACTTTGTTTCCCTATTGAAAATGTTGCATGTTCGTGATTTGAATTTAGATTTATCGCGGCGACCATAAATAAGACTTTTCCATAAGTTTGTTTTTTCACTCATTATTGCCTATAATTTTCAACTAATTTAGTTTGCATGTTCATCAATTGTTCAGATTTGAGTTAAAAAAGCAGAAAAATATAAAGATTTATCATAGCAACATCTTTGTTGGAACAAAAGTATTCTATGCTACTTGATGAACACGTAGAACTCAGGGTGTCAATGTGATAGTATAGTACGTTGCCACATGTTCTACTGTGATTCCTAACCTGACTCATTACACCGATGATAAATATCATTTGTATTAATATTATGTAGAGAAGTAGCAAGAATACTTTAATAGAATATTCATGAGTGCAAGAACTTGGACTTACAGAACTTTTACACTGACCACATACTTTCGATGACGTCAGTCAATATTTTCACCTTATTGATTGATCTCTTTCGTAAAATCTTATTCGTTTAAGTGATCAGCAGTTATTTTAATGCTGAGCAGTACGATGTAATACTCAATAGAAGGGATACATTGCTATGTAAACTAAGTACAAATGTAGATGCTAACAGAAAGAAGCGTCGTATCAACAGTAGAACTTGCTCACATGCGTTTCCGGAAAAGTATGTATGTATGCTTTCGCGGTATTACACTTGTTCACAACGAAACTATTCGACAGAAGCGTTGTTTGTTGGTTTTGATTTCTGTACATATTCCAAATCTTTCGATATAAAAAAAAATTTTTATTGATTTAATCGCTGATAAACTTTTGTTATCTGATACGGTCGAATTCATTTCCATTTCGACTACGTGTTACATAGAATGGAAGATGTGAACGCAACACTAGGATCATTGAATAAAAAAGAAAAAGATTATGAAACTTTCTGATGATTATTAAAACTTCCCAGGTCGAGAAGTACGAGCCGATTCAGACAGAAAAACACTGGAAATCAACGGAACATGGAAGCAGTGCTCCTCCAGATAATTTGGCGGATTTTTTTCTGATTGATTCCAGACAAATTTTGTTCTTTCGCTGCAGGGAGTAACTGGAAATCATCATTAAAAGTCCGAAGTATGTTCGGTCGGATTACTGCATCCATTTTCTAGCGATTTCCTGTGTTTTCGTGCAGGATAATGCGATTTTACTACGCCTTTCTTACCCGTTCCTGTAGTATTTGGTGACTGAAGGCATCGACTTGGGTTTATATAGAATAGAAGTACTTTTTATCCATCGAAATCAGCGAGATCTTTCAAAAATTTTGTTTGTTCCGTATTCATTGAAAAACTTGGATAAAAACGGCGCTACTGATGAATAAAGCATTCTCTACATACTGATCGCACTGAGTAAAGCCATCGAGTTCAATTTCTCAAGTGTTGATTTTTACTGAGAGGTGTCGTAAAAACATTTCAATGCGTTACAAACATGCCCACTAGAATGTATGTGTTTTCAATTTTAATCAACCACTGTATGAAAAATTCTGAGAATGATTTTCATGACCGTCTATAACTGAAAACTTCTGGTTTACTGATCTGATTTTTTGCAGCAGAATCAAGATTTTTATCGATTTTGTACATTTCCTCTGTTATGGAACAAAGATAATCTGACAAATAGATTAAAATTTTGATTTCCTTGCACGAAAATTCGATGAGTAACATGAGATGCACTTGTCGAGTTTGAAAATAAATGAAAAAAAACCAACATTTTCATATCATCACCAGTAAAAATGTCAAATTTCAAAATATATCTGAGTTACAATTATAGTTCTATAATAGACTTTTGTGAATTTTCGGCCAAAACTGCCAACGTTTCAATTTAGCGTGAATTACAATCATGGTTCATCTTATTCGGATTTTTATAGAAATGATATTTTGCCTGGAGTAGCTTCATTGAAAAATGTAGAAAGGAAAATTAGAGCAACATATAGGTATGGTTGGGAGCAGTAACTTGAATTATAAGTCAAACTAGAATTCATCGACGGAATATGAGCTACATCATTGGACTTCGACTTTGAAGAAAAATTGAGTGATGCATTGTGCTATTTGATATAATTAACAAGCTTGAACATGTGAAGAATCTTACAATACTTAAGATCTAGGAACATGAAAAGCGAAGATGATAAATATTAACTGTGGAATTTCTAGGAATCGTTACCAATAGATTTCATTTCTGATCTAATTATTTTTTCACCAACACCTTACTTCCATTAGCAATATTAATATGAACAGGAAGATAACATAGAAAAGCTAAGCAGTATGAAGCAGTTGACACATTCAATGAAGTAGGCTACGCTTTAAGCTGCAAAGATTTGCTTTGCTGCCAAAAGGCGCGAAACTATCCGTGCTCGAGACTTACTGTAATGCTTGTTACTCGGATGATGACTATGGCTGGTCCGACAAAATCCAACCCTTCCCTTCCATGTAGTGTCGGATGAAAACGTCAACTCTGACGGCTAAGGTGGGCTCTGGTAAGGCTCTCAGGGCTAGTCACTCGAGATGCCTTCTGCAATGACTTCGAAAATAACAATAGAAGAACCCATTCCGGGCAACAGTCTCTCGCTTCGTCACCAGCAAACATAGATTTCGAAGAAATCTACGACTATGATAAAGCAGTAACCTGTCTTTGACATTGCAATGACGAAACCAAACAAAAACAATCCACAAGGCCAACACAATATCAACCTATTACGTTCGCACACTCAAAAGACTTGATAAATTGCACCAACTCATTCACGGATGCAATGACAACAACATCAACCTGCTAGCTGTACAAGAACATAGTTGTCAAATACAAGGGCAAACCGGCACCTACATCGAAACCTGGAACAATTCAAAATGGCGCTTCGAATACTCCTCAGCAACACCAGCAGGTCAGGGAAGCGTCGGTCTACTCATGAATCCATTGTTCTCTACACTACACTCTTCAACCGAAAAAATATCCGATCGAATCTTAATCGCACATATTTTAAAACCAATCCTGCAATAGCAACCATCTTTTCACATGGGGCTACAGAAGACAACGGTGACGCTGATAAAGATGCGTTCTACGATGATCTACAAAAATGTATATTAGATGTTCCACCTCACAATGTTCTAATGCTCGCCGGTGATCTAAATGCAAGACTCGGATCCGACAGTCACGTAACCAATTGTTAGCGTCAGTGTTGGATCACACTAACGCTAAACGATGATTAAGATGCGCCTTCTAGTCTAATTGACTTAGGACAACTGCCCGGATAACAGGAGGTGCGGGTTCGATTCCCGCGAAGGTCACTTTTTCATCGTTCTGTCACATAACATCAGTGACACTGCTTGTCTCTTTCGTTCTATACATATGTAGAGCTGACACCAATCCACGAGCAATTGGCCAACACACATATCACAACACAATAGACGACAATGGCAATAGATTGGTCAACTATTGCGAAGCATGCAACATGCGATCGGTACAACCACGCTTCCCTCAACCGAAATCACGAACGTGGACCTGGCTACACCCCAATGGCAAATCAACAGCTCAATTATACCCTACACTGATCAATGGGAAATGGTTAAACTCAATTCGAAATCCTCGCGCGTACAACACGGTGGAACTACATTCCGACCATCGAATAGTGAGTGTAAAAATGTCTATTAGCGTAAGAGCACCAAAAAACAACAAATACCAACGTGTCACATAGGACTGGACAACGCTCAAAAACAATTGCAGTCTCCAATCTCAATTCAACATCGAAGTCCAAAATCTTTACAACTTCCTCAACGTAAACAACCTCGATAACAACAACATACAAACAGAATATGACAATTTCGTAGAAAGTATAAGACAAACAACAGAAAAACTAGTCGGACAAACAAAACGATCAATCAAAAAGAACTGGGTATCGGATGAAACCATCAGCTTTTTGAGAAAACGAAACAAAGTCAAAAACACATACAAACAAAAACCAAACTCCAACAAAAAGAAACAACTGGCATTAATTCAACAAACATCTCAACGCATCATACCAAAACGACATAATCCAATTCCTCGAAGACATATTTGAACAATTGAATCAAGCCGCAATCTCAAATCAATCAAGAACCAAGTGGAACCTAATAGATCAAATTAGTGCAAAACGTAGGTACAAAAATGCCACAAAGATTAAAAGTACAAACGATTCCAAAATAAACTTAACCGCAGAACTGATGATCGAATGGAAGCAATACTTTGAAGAATTACTCAGCGTCAAATCAAATACATCTCCAACATCACAAATAATTTCAGCACCCAACAAAGATCTTCCAATCAACATAGGCCTAATCTCGATCAACGAAGTACAACAAACAATCAAACAGCTAAAAAACGGTAAATCTACCGGACTCGATTACATCATAACACCAGGAGTACTCAAGTACGGCAGCGATTGGATCGATCACAAGCTATGCAATGAAATATTCGAAAATCAAACAACACCAACATCATCATCCCTATACCCAAAAATGGCAGCAGTGCCACATATCCAAGATGTTGGAGAAGTGCTCACTTCTTCCTTTCGAGATGCCACATCTCCCGTGAGAGAAGTAATATCCTATGCGAGGGATGTGCATATCTAAGGGAAATTATGAGTCTCCCCTGGCAGATGGACGCATCTCTCGAGTGTTGGTGTAAAGTCCCCCATGGGAGATTCGGCATCTCCCGAGTGAGAAGTGAGCACATCTCCAAAATCTTGGATATGTGACACAGTTCAAAAAGGGAGATAAAACTCTCATGTCGAATCACAGAAGTATAAGTCTTATGTCTGCTGCAGCCAAAACATACAATCGAATACTTCTAAATAGAATACGGGAACCGCTTGATTCAATTCCTCGAATAAATCAAGCTGGCTTGCGGGAAGGAAGAAGCTGCATAGATCAAATACATACAACACGTCTTATACTAGAAGGTGCAGTGGATAAACAACTATCAATCTACATCACCTTCATAGACTTCAAAAAAGCCTTTGACTCTATTGAAAGAAAACAATGTTTGAAATTCTCAGGCATTATGGAATACAAATGAAAATGATCAACGCCATTCAATCTATATACAACAACTCATGAAGTGCAGTTCTGGTGGAGGGTCAACTCACAGAAGAATTTGACGTTACCGCCGGTGTTTTGCAAGGTGATACATTGGCACCATTCCTCTTCATTGTTGTAATCGATTACGTCATGAAAAATGCGGAAACACAACACAAACGAACAAGGCGACCATGGATTTGTAACAAATCAACGACAATCAAAATGACGAAACAGCAACAACAATTCTCGATCTAGCCTTTGTTAATAATATTGCTCTGTTCGAAAGTAACTTTGACAGAGTACAAACACAACTGACCACAACGACGAAATAGGCCAATAAAGTAGGCTTACAAGTCAACATAAAAAAAGACACAAGGACTAACAAACCAAAATACTAACAACAAATCTATGCAAATAAACGGAGAAGACATTCAATGGGTAGACAATTTCAAATACCTTGGCTCAATGTTTCTCTCAAGCAACATAGATATCAAAGTAAGGAAAGGGTTAGCATGGAAAGCCTTCTGGAAATTGGGAAAAATATGGAAATCGACAACAATACCTACGAAGCTGAAGATTAACATTTTCAAAACTTCTTGCATTTCGATTTTACTATATGACTCCGAAAGCTGGATCATCACAAAAACCCTTGAGAAGTCCCTAAACAGCTTTTCGCTACTAGCTGTTATCGAATAATACTCAACATTAAACGACTGGACAAAATATCAAAGAACACAATTTAAGAAAAAGTGTAACAAGAACCCCTGGTACAAACAATATAACGTCGACAACTGCGCCTTATTAGACATTTCCTACGCCGAAACTCAAATGAATTTACCAGCATGTATGCTCTGTACACTCCGAAACTTGGCCATGGAAAATGTAAGCGTGGACGATCCCGCTTGAAATACGTTGATTACATCGCAAGGCTGATCAACAATAATAGTCCAACAACATCGAAGAAATCAGAAAGGCTGTTGTAGACAGGAAAAGCTGGTACGATATTTTTATCGCCTGTAAACCGTGCCTGTTTGCAGCCAACTGATGACTATGACTGAGATAAATGTTGACTGTTGTTTTAAACGAGCATGAGCAAAAAGTCACGAATTCTGTTACTTGCGATTAACGCCTATTTTACTTCCTTCGAATCTTCTGAGTAAGAAGCTAAGATAGCGCATAGTACCAAACAAAAGACAGTTGAAACATTTCCCTGATCGTCTTAAGACATAAAAGCTGTTAGCGCAATCCCATGCTGGAATATAAATGTGAAACGCGATGTAACTGCTTTCAACAGTCACTGAAGTCTTGCTTTCTTTCATGAACCCTGCTAGCCATTTACTCATCGTTTCTCACTGAGACACTAGAGCTGCAATAGAGAAGCAGCTAATACATTCACTACTTGCACCACATACCAGTAAGACGTATCTGTTTTTCTTTTCTTACGCATCTCGTTACGGTAGTACACATAAACGTTATACGTGTGGGAACACGTGACCCAACGTAAAATTAATTATTTATTTAATTATATATCTCTAATAATTTATTTATTCTGTTACAATTAATGCAAAAAGTTATGAATAACAAGACACAAAAGTTAAGTGGAAAAATTCAGAAGAACAAAGAAGTTATTGAAGATGAACGTGATGTGGAATTAACTTTCTTAAAGATGGTGAATGAAATTTAACCGTTGAAGTAAACACCGAAAAAAAGCGAACAAGGTGAAAAACGTGGTCGTAGGACAAGGATGATTATGAAAATGATAATCAATTCGACAGTAATTATACGCCTAAAAGATCAAAAGCAAGTCAGAGAAAGAATCGTACATACACAAACTCCACCATTGCAACAATGGACAATACTACGCATTCTTATTGTCCGTACCGAATAACCAGTTGTATGTGAATAAACAACACACATTACATAACAAGAACAAAAAGAAAACAACTAAAATAACAAAACAATTTACCATCAATAAAAGTGAGGTAGCATTCGCTATCAATAAAACGCTGCCACCGATTAAATTTAAATGCGAACCAAAAGTTAACAAGGAAAACGAAGGTATGGTACTGTTATTAAAGAATTATTTAAATTGATTGACAACGATTTTAAAAGCATAAATCCCAGGCATAATAACGAAATAGATTTTGATACCTGGCATATTGACTACAAGGGAGACATTAGTGGCATTACAAATGATATAGATGTATTTACCTTCTTCTGTGATACACAACATATATCAAGTAAAATAGCCTATACATCTATTAAGATTATACTACCAAAAAATCTTCCTTCACAAAGATCAATTATTATCAAGGCTGTCTCAAACATATTATCTGATGAAGATATTAAAGATGCAATTATAAATAAATACAAATCTATATACTACATTGGTGAAATTACAGGTACTAATAACGGGAAAACAAGATACGTTCGAATTGATTTGTTGAATTACGAATAGTATAATCAGGTGTTAAGATCAGGGGTAATCTCAATTGAAGGTCAATGTCTACATGTATATGAATATCTCGCTGCACCGAAAGTATTGTTTTGCTCGAAGTGCAGTATGCCAGGACATACAAAAAAGCAACGTACATTTGCGTGTGAAAGATGCAGAAGATGTGAACAAAATAGAAAAGAAGGTGACCACAAAGATTATTTGATCAAATTTCACAATCAAAACGGTGACCATATCTCAACAGAATTTAAATGCCCAACTGTTAAATGTTTCCGGGGGAACTTATTCAGCATTTACAACAACATCCGGAATACTTACCTGATGATGCACAAATATTTATTCCATCACATTTTCGCCATCAAAATCAAAATTACATAAGCAGGAGACAAGTTAATAATGAACTTATAATTAATAAACCCGTAAGGATGAACAATATACATAATTATGATCACGAATGACCGATATTACCCTGTGTAACAAAGGATAGTCTACCATATTCTAAATTTCGTGGAAATTATTCATATGATAATAAAAATATTCAGGAACATTTAAATCGTGTCGAAAAAGCATGTGCTGAAGTAAAGCAAACATATTATAGGAAACATAACTATATTAGAACAAAAGTTAATACATGTTTAAATCAAACTCAATCACTAATGAATTGCATCTTATCAACTATTCAGCGTCAAAATGAGATGTTACATGTACTAAAATCATCAGTAAATGAATGTCTAGAAGTTGCCAAAGTAACTAATCATAAGCTCTATGTATGATAATGACATGGAACAGGTGATTCACAACATGTTAAAATGATCGATCAATTATCAACAGTTCCTTTTGTGGAGCGCCACGTCAATTAAAAAACTATTTGACACATATACTCCATTAGCTGATGAGATTACGATGAAAATTATGGAAGCTGTTCAACACATAATAATTCATAATGACTAGCAACATATTCCGTTATTGATCGCCTTACATTACCGAAGATGCTATTAATTCGTTTAACGGTACACAAAAAGAAAACAATGAAATGAATCAAATAGTCCATGAATGGAACACTAAATCAAGTGTATCTAATCTAATGAAACAGTGGACTAAAGTAAAACCTAAGGGTAGTGATTTAGATCTGTTATTTTTACTGTACAATGTAAACTCACTAAATAGTCATATGACTGATATGGACATACTCATTTCTAAACACTACCCTCAAATTTGTATACTGACAGAGATTGGTGTAATAGCAGTAATGAAAAACCGTCACTTTCCACAATATCATACAATAACAAAAGAAGGAACAAATTCATTCGGAGGCGTTTGTATCCTAGTTCATCAATCGATAAAATTTAAAGAAATGTTTAGAGAGATTAACTTTTTACTGATTGAAATTGAGACCAAACCTGAACCAACTATTTAAAGGAGCGGTATATGTTCCTCCGAATTCTACTCCACCTTTTCATCTATTTAGTAAATGTAAGGATAAACCATTCTATATATTCGGCGGCTTTAACACAAAAAATGTTGAGTGGGGGTGTGATTTGAATAATGTGAGCGGAAATCAATTGTTCGAATGGCTTGAACAAACGGGATATGAAAGGATTGTTTCTGAGAAGCCTATATCACGCAGATCTAGCGCTATAATTGACGTCGGTATAACTCATATGACTCTAATGACTGGTATACAGAGGTAATTGATGAAGGATTGTCTGATCACTATCCAATACTTATCCAATCTCCATTATATATAATTACCACAAACAAATGTATTCAAATACACAAGGTGGAATATATTTAATTTCTTTATCCAGGTAGTGTACGAATACTGGCTATCACTGGTATATAACTACGATGAACAGTTCTTATTTAACCATTTCTCCTTCTTTCTTGTAAGTCAATGGGATAGAAACAGTGAATATAAACCTTCAAAGCAATATCGGTCTCCGTGGCCCCAACACTTAGTAACCTTAGCTAGAACAGTTAACCAGAGTCGACGTCGTTACCAACGTAATAAAACTAAAACAAACTTATGTACTCACTTGAACTTAAAAGAATTATTTAAAGAAGAACGTGCCAAGTTAATCATACAGAGATTTGATGAAAAGATTGATTGGATAAAAAAAGATCAGAATCTATGGAATATTGCTCGTAATTCGTTCCACTCTATTACACCTCCATTTAGAGGTTTAATTGCCAACTCGAAAATTGTAAAAGACCCGAAAACAATAGTTGACACCTTGGCAAATCATTATGAGGAACATTTTGCCGAACCAATACCGGATGAAAGAAATAGTATTCATCGAAAGTGTATAGATACGTATGAAAATATAGCTCTTCTTCCAAATCTACCACTGGAAGGAATAACAATAAATGACGTAATCAATGAATGAGAAAAATATCTCCTAAAAAATCAACTGGCAGTCTAAATATCTCCGCTTACCTTCTAAAACGAATACCCGATGTATATGTAAAAATTATTACCATATTATTCAACAAATGTGTAGCTAAAGGCGATTTCTTTGCTTCAGTGAAACACGCAAAAATTATATGTATCCCAAAAGAGGTATCTACCCTTCTCCAGAAAAACTACGCCCAATATCGCTACTTCACAACCTAGAGAAATTCTTTGAACGTATTATTCATAATCATATCATTGTATGGTGTAAGAATGAGAATATATATTGATGAACAATCGGGCTTTTCTCAAGGGAGAAGACTACAAACTAGAGTTATCTCGCTCATTGAAGAACTTAGGATAACAATCGTTGCTAATAACAGACCAGCTCTAGCAATGTTTGTAGACTTCTTATCGGCATTTGACAATATGCGGATACCATTCCTCATAACTAAATTGTTTGAACTTAATATGCCTCTTCCACTGCTAAAGTGGCTTGACAACTGGCTAAAAAACAGATCTTTCAACATTCATTACGGTGATGAGAAGTCGAGAATAGTGTAAATGAGAAAAGGGGCACCTCAAGGCTCTGTCCTTGCTGCAACATTGTTTAGAATACACATTCACTTCTTCCAGAAATATTTCAACAATATAATCATACACTTATTCGCTGATGATCTGGCAATTGTATTAACTCGAGACCTTGAAAAGAAGTTCTCCGACAACATTAAATAACTTGGATATAGAGCAGCAAGAGTTCTTAAACAACTTGAAAAATTCTCGGCTGATCTGATACTTCCAGTTAACGTATCAAAGACTAAAGGCTGTACTGATTCACAATATAGTATCTCCTCCTTATCCGAAAATATACTATAAATCGCATGCCGATAAACATCTTAAAAGATTTAAATACTTAGGTATATATATATATATATATATATCAACGAAACTAGGTTGGGATAAGTATATCACAGAGAGATTGCGCAAAATAAATAAGATATATGGTGCAATGAAAGTTATGCTCAAAACTAATAAGCTAAAAGAGAGTAAAATGCGTAGGAAAATATTCTTAGCCTACGCGCTCCGTCATTTTATGTGGCTTTTTTCCACATGGTGTTTCTATACCGAGAACCAAAAGGAGCGTATTGAACATAGATACTGTTTAGGAATCAGGTCAGGACTGTATGTAACTTATATCAATAGAATGACTGAACTACACTAGTAATAACTAGAGAGAAGTCAATTCGTGACTATTTATTTGTTTACTCGAGCAAATAGATGTTACATTTAACTAACTCCCCTGAAGCAATAGCCTTCCAACAAGGTTTGAATGCATATTGAATCATTATCTCGGACAAAAATCATTGGTTCAAGACAATGGGTTTTCGCAGAAATAGTGTATTTCCTAACAGACTGATCAGGCAAACAAAACACTGTGTGATAGACTGAATGGAATTTGACTCTGTCCATAGCAGCCAATATGACTATTATAGAAGTTCCACCACTATGATAAACGCTTTTATTGTAAAATACTTCACTGATACCATCCATGTAGCTGTACGTGACTCTATAAACTTCTTATGCTGTTATCACAGGTGTTCTTTTCACTGAACTTCAAATTGTAATTATGAATAATTCTCTTCTCTTCATTCTCTGTATAACTTCTTCGACTATCATTTTATCATCACGTTATCAATAAAGTCCATTCTTTATTTGATCTATCTAATTCTTATGTTCTTCCTTTTCACCCTTTCATCTTCTTCTTTAATACTATCATGTTCCTCTGTTGTAAAAATCACTATGTATTGATAGAAAAATGAATGTTAAAAAACTATTTGTGATAAACTTAAGTTATATGTCTCCTACTCAATACTTCTCTTGATTGTGAACCACTCTAAGACATGGAACAATAAAATCTTAATTTAAAAAAATACAAAGGAAGCAGCTAATATATTCTCGTCAGAAATTAGTGACATATATTCACTAATCCTGTCTGTATCAAAGTATGTGACGTTCAGCAACGCCTTGGGGACCAACTATCACTTTTGTGACGGTCTTCAATCCTGCCGGTAACGGTATATGGTGGGGGAATCATCTGTTGGTAATGGTCTGCGACTGGGGGAGAGGGAAGGTCAACTGCCCGTAGCTGTCTGTGAGCGGCGGGGGAGGGGGGGAGAGTCTATTGGAGTTGATGCAAAGTCTACCTTAAGCGCTTCAACACTCCTTTCAGGTCGTGTTTCACAGAAATAAACTTTGTACCACTAAGATACACTACAATTTCACCCAGAAAAAGTACAATATTCTAAGTGTGATAAATATTGACATGAATTCCGGTGAAATATTTCGATTATATAAAGCAATCATATTCCAAGCAAAAAGGATAAATACTAGGTCATAAAAACTCTTCTCATCCATCAGAGAGAAATCTGTGGTAGCATTTTAAAGTCACCAGATCGTTTAAAGAACCTTGAAGTAACGGATCAATATAATTCCCGTACGCTCAATAAAATTCAGTAAAGACAAAACTGACTAACCCAAAACCTAGCATGTCTTTATCCAAAACATTTCCGGTGATGATGACTATAACGCTGATTCATAGCGTCAACTTTCCTCTCAGAAGCATCTAGGCTGCTTTTGTTCTTCCGGCCACAAACAGCCAAAATGCGGCATCTGTGTAACAGCCACTTCTGTACCAGCCACAGTCAGTTTTCTGTAGGTGAATCCATCACATCATCTGAAATTTTGATTTCCATATTGCACTCGTGTCTTATGGGGTAACCTTCATATCGGAAAAGGATTTAGTTAGTTGAGTTGCATAATGTACAATTTTTACGGATGTGTGGAATATCAAAAAATGATGTGATCGGCTGAAATACGAGTTTTTAACATTTCAGTAGTTTACAATTACAAGCATATACGACAACTTTGATTCGCTTATTTCCGTATTTTTGGCATATTATCCGATGACTTCTATAATAGAATAATACTTGATTAGCGAGTTTTCGGACTCCTGAAATGCTATCATTTTATATTACTACTGAAAAGGATCCTGGTTATATGGTTCTGTCGCTACTGAACTACTGTTGGTGCATTTTCTCAATGAAACTGGCGAAGAATACATAGAAAACAAAGTTTCATAATTTTAGTATTCAAGCTTTACGTCCGTGCAACAAAAACTAAAACTAAATTTGTATCTATTCCTATTTACATCGGACAGGATATACAGATATATGAAGACATGACCGTCTCTTATAATATTATAATTGTAATTCCGACAAACATTCAACTTTAGTATTTTCAGTCAGGAAGACATGAAAGTCCGTTCTAGTTTTATAATTTAATTCGGAAATATTTATCTTCAGGAGACCAAAAGTGACTCCCAATGGAACTTTTCAAATCTTGACAATGTTCAAACTTGAATCAAATTTTATCTTTTGGTTGTTAATTAATGGGAATAGGGGATCTTTTCAAATTTTTATTGATATACGAACTCAAATGAGACAGCTACTCGTTATTGATCCAAACGTTTTCACTGGTACTTTCTGTGAAGATAGATTTTGGTGAAGAAAAAATATAACTAAGGATTGACACATATGAGAAATACTTACAGGGGCCTACCTTTTTTTCAAATGAAACCAGATAAAATATCGTATACAGATATTTATGCTAACATGAATGCAACTCAAACCAATGAAAAAATTTGTAGATAACTAAAAGTGTAAGATGAATCGCATTTTCTCGAAAATTTTTATCTAAAGTTGATAAAGAAATGACTAACAAACAGATTCTACGAGTTTATACTTGAATAAACTATTTCGTTTTATTTTGTTGTAAAAAATGAATTCGTTGACACGAGCAACAGGTGAATGATTAGATGGGATCGGTACCGGCTATCGAATGGCCCAGTATACAAGTTCCTAATTTGAACCAGCCAGTATATCAGGATTTGCTGGTCTACTTGTTCGAAACAGTTTTATTCCATGCCTGAAACGAGTTTGCTATTGATCTAATACCAGTCTATTATTGACCCATTACAACTCGCACTCTGTTCCGAAACCGTTTCAAATGCTTGGTTTTCTAAAAGATGTTTTTAAATAAAAACTTGCAGAGTGGATGAGAACAACAAACAATGCTACGCGACGAGAACAACATAATGCAACTTAACATACTCATGGCAGTGGTGGATCCCCATAGCGACCATCACAAACCCCTTGCGAAATTGTTTTCGATTTTTTCCAGCAGAAATAAAATAGAAACGAGTCGTACTGTCTCAAATAGACGGCTCAAACCGGATTTTTACCATGAGTGCAACTTTCTAACGATTTTCTGGATCTGCCACTGTGTCATGTAACAGTCAGGATCTGCTTCTGTAGAAAGAGAAGGGGGTTTGTGTGTGTGAGAAGGTTGATTGAAAATTATTTATTTGATATAGACTGAGGTTGCTTTTCCTCATTAAGCAACCATTAATTTAAGTGGTAAATTAGGAAGTTGATTTTACAAACTTCAATGAAAAATTCGCATATGTTACATAGATATGACACCTCAAAATAATATCATCTATAAAATGTAGACGTACAATACATAATAGACTGGAAAATAGTTCGAACCTGGCAAGAAACATTACTGTCAACCTAAAGTAGGTAAATGTGGCTTTGAGGAATATTCTGCTCCTAAGAATGAGTTTCCTAGTTCATACAGAGCAGTGTGAAAATTTAAAGAATCCCCTTCCACCATTGATCTCTTGCGATTTTTTCTCCGTAAACGTCCGTTTTTCTTTTTCAATTGATTGTAAATTTAAGCAATTTAATGTGCTCTTTCTGTTAGCATATTTGTAAAATGTTCGTGAATTCCACGATTATTTTAAAAAAGAAGTGTAGAAAAGATGAATGCATACCCTAGGGCCTAGGGTAATTTTTTCGAGAACATACCCCAATTAAAGCGACTTGATCCGAATGAAATGAAACGTTTTGAACTACTAGAACCTGATCTCCTGATCTCAAAACTGAGCTTCAAAAAGTTTTAAAATGATGGCATAATGGTTTCCGACCATTCATTTCAGACATTACTTTAAAAAAATAAGTACTTCCCTGAACCCCCTAAAAAGGTTCGGTAGATTCAAAGTAGCATCCAAATGACCAGAAATGCTTAAAAAATGATTGTTCAGTTTTACGAAAATTTTAAAGGTTCTTCCCGTGTGCCCGCTGGCCGAACCCTCTTCCGCGAAACCTTCTTTTAAGTGTCGTAGAGCAAAACAAGATTTCGAAAGGAAATGTGAAACGTTTAGAGTTTCGTAGAAAAAAACTGCGAAACCACTGAGGGTTAAGAAGAAACTCAAGCGTTTCACATTTCCTTTCGAAATCTTTTTTTGCTCTACGAAACTTAAAAGAAGGTTTCGTAGAAGAGGGTTCGGCCAGCGGGCACACGGGAAGAACCTTTAAAATTTTCGTAAAACTGAACAATCATTTTTTAAGCATTTCTGGTCANTGAAATGAATGGTCGGAAACCATTATGCCATCATTTTAAAACTTTTTGAAGCTCAGTTTTGAGATCAGGAGATCAGGTTCTAGTAGTTCAAAACGTTTCATTTCATTCGGATCAAGTCGCTTTAATTGGGGTATGTTCTCGGAAGAATCACCCAGTAACGGAAAACAGTCGGAATCGATTGCCTTCCGACCAGATTATTTAAGATTACCTATGTTTGGAAAATCAGGCCTCCGCTAGAAAAAAAAACACATCAAATATAAAATTGTCATTTATATCATTCCTTGATACTCAAATCTGCATTTTACAAAAAAAAAGGTCTTTTTTTTCTAAATCCTTCATTTTAAGGACAATGTCGATGAAATCGATAGGTTATCATACTTTAAAGGGTTCGCATGAAAATTTTAGATGTGTTAATAAGAGTGTTATTGTTTTCAGTGGATCATTATGCATTCCAAATGTCTTTGATAAAATTTTATACATGGTAGGTCATTTTGAGACTTTAGAACCGTCACTTACCTTGATTGAAGACTCAGGAAAGTCTCAAAACGCTGGTGTTTAACATGCGTGCTGTTCTTACACATATCGTTTTTGGTTTGCCAAAGTCTAAAAATCTGATTTTTAGGTCTTCAGACCTAAAATTCCCATTTTTACGACAAAAACAATTTTGGAGAGAAATTTATAGTGTTTTACTAGAATGCTATTTGTTCCCAGAGTATCTTCTGGTGTTCTTTCAGGCTTTTAAAAAAAAAGAAGTAAAAGCTGCATGCAAATACGGAGAGCTTTGCTTAGTAATTCTGAGTATTTAGCACAGTTTGGGGAACGACCAGGTGCGTTTTCGGGAGCTTAGCGGAAATGGTCAGATCTAAGCCGTGTTCTCTCCGGATGGTAAAATTGCTTTTTCCGTTGTTGGTATCCAGCCCGGAAATGGTCGGATCTGGACCGTATGTGGTCCGGACTCGGAAACGGTGTTTTCCGATGACGGATCCCGTGTTGGAAACGGGAACCGTATCCGTGGATACGCTCCGGTGCCCAGACTTTGTGGGAAGAAGCTGGAACCGGAAGCCGAATCGATTTCAGAAACCCGCTTCCGGAAATCGTGGGGATAACATTAGATCCGGCAGGTTCCCGCCGTACGTCTCGGACCTGGGTAATCGAGTAATTTTTATTTTTATGGAAAACAGTTATTCATGAGATGAAAGTGATCGAAAAATAATGAAAGTATCGTGGTAATGTTGATTTTGGCGAAATAATCTAAGTCATCGAATTTTTCTCAGGAAAAGTTCGAAAATAACCAGTCAACTGAAATTAGATTGATTTTTTTGATTTCCTGGATAGAATGAGATAAACTTTTATTAAGACCTAAACATTTTGAGAATGAGAAGTCCGGAGGGTATAATTTTGAACACAGACGAGCAACTGATATCAGATTTGTGAATAGTAGTTTATTCTCAGGGACGTTCCAGGATTCATCCTCCTTCTCAGCAACAGAAGATTTGTTCTGTTATTCTTTAGAGTCATATATCTGATGAGTCCTGTGATGCCTTGAATATCTTGTCTCTTTTGTACTACATATACTAATAAGTGAGGATTACTTCTAATCTTATAGTACGTAAATGCGATACTTGCACAGAAATTATTAAATAACGTGATCATTGATAGACATAATCAATGGAAAATTAAAAACGTAACAAATGCATCGCTGTATACAATTCAATTCAGTTTTAGATATATACAGTCTTTTCAAAGCAATTGTAAAGCTCAACCCCTGAATGATAATTGATCTCAATTAGCATTCAGAGGTGACTTTTCCGAATAAAATTACTTCTACTTAATTCTCGATGAATAACCATTCTTTCAGAAAAGAGGCAGCGAATCTGAAGGATAAGCGCTACTTATTTTTATTACACTCGGGACAAAAAAGAATCATTCAACTTTAGCCGTTGTTACGAAAATCATCAAATAAAAACGTATCGGTGTACTAAATCGGCAGAGAATGATTTTTTCACAGGATTATGCACTAAATGTATTATGGACAGTTTGAAGTTTTGGATATTTTTTTGATAGTAAAACATTGATTTCCAAATAAATATTCCTAAAATGATGAACTGGATGAGTTTAATTTCCTGTTGTTCAAGCGGAATATTAATATAAACAGTTAAATTAATTGATGATGTGTTTGAACAAATTACACAAACTGTATCTTTATCAGGCAGGAACCACTACGCATATTATTCTAATTAGTCCTGATGTGATTTAACACTGTAGTTCATCAAAACTTTGGTCAGTGGCCGTGTGAAGAATCGAATATTCGAGGGTGGGAAGTTAAAAGAGTTTTTTCAAGAAAATTTTGCAGCAATACCATGAAATGTAGAGAAGATCTGATTTGTTTTGGTGCAAAAGAATACACTTCAAAATTTCTGCTAATCAGGGAGGGGGGGGGGGTGAGTAGATTTATATTCTTTTCCTCACTTTCACGACCAGAGCATTCAGTCTGTCGAAAGGTTACTGTTGGTTTGCTATTAAAAAACGTTTTATAAATCTGAAGCGATGAAAAGCGTTTATGATTGATCAAGACATACTTGCTCGACAGATCAATCGAGTGTGTTGGCAAGTACTCTGTATCAAAGAGTTACCAATAGTAATAGATCAAGATTTTCCAATAAGATACCGTGATATATGTTGGATATTTAACAGTTGCGTGGATGTAATCTTCAGAAAACCACCGAACGACCCTTCTTCAAAGAATTTTCTTCAGAAAACATATAAACTTGGGATGAGATCTGTAAAATTCTTTCAAATATTCAAAATTTCCCCAAGTCTCCTCTTTCTTTTTTTCTGGCGAATGGATACTCCAAGAGTCTAAGAACTCAGAGTTCTCTGCGCCATCTTGCTAACATCAGATTCTATAGATCGAAATGGATTGAGGATAATAACATCGATGTTTTAAAATGAACCACAAGTTATCCTAGTCTTAATTGGAACGGGAATCTGTATGATCATATTGAGAAAGAATTAATAATATTAGAACCGACAAAGTTTGGACAGGTACAAACAGTGACTGAACATGTATGGCTTGATGTAACGATTAAATGTGTGAAAACAGCAAATTCAATGTCACTGCGTGCGTATAAAATAGTGTATTGTCACAGATGGCAGAACATTCAATTAATATTGAAAATAAAAGATGAAGAATAGCTCTAAGAACATCCGACAGATTCCATATGTTTTTACAGGCAAAAATGGTATCTTAATTATGTTTCTGAGACTTCTTTTTAAAGATAATCATGTAATTAATGAACTTGATGTTAACAATTCGTTACGAGAGATCACATTTGATTGCTTTTATTTACGATGGTGCATCGACAGTTGAGCTCTCGACAGTTTAGCCTTCATTGATGTATAAGGCAATATGTAGAATCAACCTCTACTCATGTACGTATATGAAGTTTGAAAATGCTGTAAACTTGCCATTTATCATGTTGTGAATGATTCATTGATACCCGCGTCTAGGAATATGACGACTATCTCCACAGAAATGAACAAAAATTCTGAAATATCTAATATGATTTCTGCTTAGAATTTGTCGCCTGTTTCGCGGATAGCTTTTTGGAGCACCCAATTCGAAACAATCGACGTTGTGCTCCTCGCTTCTCAAATTCGATGTGAAATTTGTTTTTCGAGATTGAAGCATCAGTTACCTCGAATGAAAAACTCATCAGAAGGCTGGTACAAAGCTATTCAAGTAGTTTGATCCCTGATCTGTTTTCAAGATAAAGTTGTACATAAATTTTGTTTAGCACTCAGCACGAGAAAACCTATCAATCTGTGAATCTATCAAAGACTTGAAAATCGGACAGCACGCGAATTCGATTATGGCTGAACAGTTGCAAGCTGGGGTTGCTAAATAAAGAAAGCGAGCGAAATAAGAGTTCTTGGATGAGCAATTACAACTAGTAGTTTCGTCTTCTCATCTGATAGCAAGAGAATTGTATTTTAAAAGAGTGCGAACTCTGTTCAATTTTTGATATGAATGTTAACTCGACTAAATAAAGTTATTTTCTTGTGCTTTTTCAATTGTTCTTTAAATCAGGCTCAACTGTCGTGTCACCATTTAAGATTAATTAAAAACGAAAAAATGACCTATATTGAGAAAAGTAATTCGAAATAAATATAAGATGGAAGGGGATTCTATAAATTTGCATACTACTGTATGCCATTAGTAATATAGTATATTGCTTTAACCCACCCCCTCCCAATAATAGAAGACCCCCTGGAGAAAAATTTGGTCCGGCGTAATAAAAGACCCCCTTTAATTAATTAAGTTTTTGCTGATTAGGGATTTTAATTAGTGTTTTTCCATCAAAATATGCTTGATTCTTAGGGTTTTCAGTTGTAAATATTAAGAGAATGTCTTCATAAGGATACTGACACCCTGAAAACCCTGAAAATCCCGATGGTAATCCAGAAAATTGCCTTAGTTTTTTGGAAAACCTTTATAATTAAATATTGGGAAAAAATTTGGTTCTTCATAGAAGACCCCCTTGGAAAGTTTGTACGTTGGAACATAATAGAAGACCCGGGGTCTTTTATTGAAGGGGGGGGGGGGGTATTTATCTTCTATTGTTTTTTGTATGTATCACTGTTATTTTTCGCCAGTATCTATGTTTTATGTCTCTGTATGCTGTTGGTTCTGGTTTTATCTGCTTTCAAATGAACTATACGGTCATTTTTTTCCTTACGATATACTTAGTTCTGATGTTTGCGATTGTTCCATATGCCCACTATTTCTTTTATCACTAATCATTTATCAATATTACTTTCATAAATAAACTTATGCAACCAAGAGAAACAAGAATAGCAAGAGAAATCCATATAGTGATGCATTAATCAATCAGTCTCATGCAGCACTCGATTACGTCGAATGATTGGGTATGTTAGCTGGCATGACTTTAACATTTGGTAAGCCACGATGAATACGCTTTTTCTTTTGTTTGTAACTCTCGTAGGTTTCAGCATCAGCTACTAAGACTTCTAATGGATCTGGATATTTTACAGCACGCACACATTGTGCCGTTTGATTGTGATTAAAATTTTCGATATTTTGACCATTGATTTCAATCAAGCGATCATCCTCTTTTACACCAGCAAGTTCGCTGTCTATATAAAATAGCACGGAATAAAAGATAAAATTTTTAATATTACATAATTAGCATATCAGACTGTATTGATTTCATCGAGATAAAAACTCAATTATTAATTAAACGTTTTTTTTAAATTGTTTATGGTTTGGATTATGAAATTATCCCTCTTTATGTGGTTTGGAAACGTAAAAAATGTTTGCTTTAAATTTTTCAGGTTTACGAAAAGTGTATCTTTTTCAGTAAAGTAATCAAACAAACTGTATACTGTTTTTGAATTTTCTCTTTTACACATAAAGTATGAAGTACAGTATTCTACTCAAAATAAATTCATTTTCATATCTATAAGTGATATGTTATGCTGTTTTTTCTCGAAAAGAAAATCTTTTCTCAAATGTTGCTTATTTTTGTAGGAAAACTCAAATCAGTACTCAATTTTCATTATTGTTGACCGGTGAGTGATTATGACCTAAAAGTAGGTAGGCTTTTAATAGTCTGCAATTTTTCACTGAATAAAAATAATGTGTTCTTACAATCAGAAGTAACCTTTCGAAACTCGTATGAAGCTGAAAGCCACGATTCAGAAGTGAGAAGGAAAAAGTACAAAAACATTCCCCGCTAAAAATCTTACTCGATGGTTCATTAATTCGACTGCGTGCATTGCGTAATGAATGGTATTGTGCTCGACGATAATACCTAAGCTCAATACCGTAAGATTCCGTAGCATTAGCTCGGTAAATAGTGCACAACCGAATATCTCCTACTGGCGATTGTGTCGATCTTAAAGAATTAATAAATGGTGATATTTGTGACTCAACCATTTGTGTCGAATTAGGTGTAACTGATGTTTGAGCGTTTGGAACATCCTTTTCTGATAATATATTCGTTGGAGGTGGCCGACTTCCATCATGTGCAGTTGATGGAAGTGGGCAATCTTCATTTTTTGCAGTCGATGGAGGGGGCCAATCGTCATCATATGTAGCCGAAGAAAGTGGTCGATCACCATTATTTATAATTGAAGAAGGCGGCCGATTGCCATCCTTTGCAGTCGATGGAGGTGGCCGATCGTCATCATTTGAAGTCGATGAAAGTGGTCGATCGCCATCCTTTGAAGTCGAAGGAGGTAACCGACTGCCATCATCTATAGTTGAAGCCGAACGACAAATTTCTCAATTGATTCTTGTCATTTTCATATTTGTAATATAATATTGTAAATTATTCACTGTGTTTTATTTTCGTAATCATTTTAAACTGAATAGGATACAAAACTACTCAATTAACAATGTCAATAATAATTTTCTTATTATCTAACAATTCATGTTGACGTATTAGAAATGGCATTCAAAGTTATATTATTTTCATTTTTCTTTTTTTACCTGATCAACATATATTCACCACATCGTTCGACTATTATCTCTCTCTCTCTCTCTGATGAAGAAGGCACACTGACATAGCTACTATGAGGTAATACGAATCCACTGTATGCAGTTGAATTAGAATGAACGACTATACTCACTTGGTTGAGGTATTTCCATTGGCTCTCGATCATATAGATATAGGTCCTTCCTTGATAATGAACTACTCACGAATGGAATCTGTTTGGATTTTGAATCTATGGTTACTCCTTCGGACACATTACGTAATACTAATCGAATATCTTCATTAGCAGTTGTGATATGTTTCAAGATGTGCTTCGTAAATAAACTATTTCTTTCTTCTTTTGGTTCAGTGGCCATAGTTCCTGGAGCACAAGCAATAGCAATCAATGTGCCTGTCTTGTGCATAGCTTTGAGACCTATTGATTTGGTATTTTCAATGTATGATTGACGCGAGTGTTTCTCTGAGTTGTGTATTTCAAATTTCTTGCAGCAGTCCAACAAAAATATGGTTACTGATGGATCACGATCAGTTATATTGCTAAGTATATCTTGTACCTTGATAGCATTCCTGCTGAAAGCTACACCATTCAAATGTGGCATATCTTTTGGTATTAAATAATTTTGATTCTAAAAGGAACATGAAGAAAGAACGTAGATCCCATCCAAAGAATTCCAAATGACTGAATTTAACTACATACGTCCCATTGTGTTCCCAAGCCAGAAAAGTAAAAGAGAACTATATCACCGGGTTCTATTGATTCTTCGAAATCAATAACAATATGTTTCATCTCAGTACGTTTAAGATTTAATTTTTTCGTAACACTGAAACTAATACTTTCCAAAGTAGATGACAGGTCATTGACATCATTCTCTGATGTGTGTAATTCGTCGTAGTGTTCGTATTTACTGATGCCAATTATCAGTGCCAACTTACGTCGTGAGTCCACTTTAGCTGTCATTCGTTTAAAATAAACGCACTCTAAAAGCAAGTACTCTACGAATATGCGATGGATCGATGTACGAAGATAGACATTCATACAGGTGCGCCCACTTTCAAAATTTCTTCGAGAAAGTGATTTAACAGTCGTACTGTGAATTTTTGGAACTGAAAAAGCGTGATTAATATCCAAATAAATGCCTGACTGACAAGCAATCTGATTAACCATTAGGGAATTCTTTTCATTATAAAATTGTTTAAAGTAACAATATTCTGTGGCATCTCTAGTTCGATACTTATATGAAGTGAAAGGATATATGCATTTGAGTCTTAACGTTTTCTAATTTATGAGTGTCAATAAGCTTCTGTAGAGATATTTTCACGATGCTTTCCTTGGGATGGTGGGAAAAAATATTTTTCAAGTCATTTTGAGAAAAAAATGGAATAGATTAGAACTTTCAGACACACATGATGATAGCAGATGGGCAGTATCAATGTATAGTATCATCAGTCTTATAAGGTCACTAGAGAGAATATTCACTGCAGTTGGTAGTTAACGTATGCTTCACTCTACAGTTTTTCACTCAGTCATTTGAGCTTCATGCACACACCTGTGACCAATATATTAGATCAGAGATTTTATAATCAAGGTCAAAGTGCAGTTAGCAGGCATCTTGCCCCCACACGAACAAGGACAAAACTCTTCCATAAGTTCAATTCGATTAAAAAGACCACTAACGATGAAATCTAAATTCGATATAACCAGGTCGAATCCTTACGATCGTTAGCGACCCTATAGGTCTTTCTACGACCGTCGTGGCCGTATTTTATCGTATATCAGCGTAATACATGGCTCAGTATCCAGACTGTATTTGTCGGGATCGTGTACTGTAAAATACGATCATCTATGGAAACAAGAGAATTGATGTTTATCATCATCTTGATGAAAACCCTACACTTTGTCGTGCATCAATCGTTTACGGTAAAGTAGGATCTATTAAGAAGATCGTTTGCGGTCGGAAACGACTGTATAGGTTCGTATGCACCATGGAGAAATACGATGGTAATACTTAGCCATGTATTACGACGAAATACGGTCGCGTACGCCATTGTATATGGTCGTAAACGCTCGTCGATGGAATCCGTAATCGTCGACCTGGATAGATCCTCAAAACTGTTATCATGACCTGTTCAAAATTCCAAAAAGTTCGCGTGCAACCAATTAGGTTTATTGTGACGACCCTAGCAGCCAAATTTGAGAACTTGACGCATTCCAACAATACTACTCTCCCTCTCCTTCAACGCATTCTAGACAGCCAAAAACATCCGAATTACTTCGTTTTAACAAGTTACAAATTCAAATATCTAAATACACCATATTGCAAGAATAGTATAAAGTGTTTAAACACATTTCTCACTTAGTACCGTTAAAAAGCGAAATTCCGAAAATTTTCAACTGTTTCTAACGCCTTCAACAGAAGAAAAAAAGAATTCTTCTTGAAACGTTTGCTCTGCATTCTTGATTGTTGGAAATGCACTTTAGCTAGTTTTTTCTGAGCTGTAACTTGATTTGTATATTAGTGAAAATGGGCTTTACTATGGATTCAACCGAAGAGTCTTACAATTTTGAGGTATCTATCTTACCATACTGTGCTTACATGTTGCTGAAGACAAATAAAATTTTCTACTTATATATTAAACGAAAACTCCGGGGAAAGCAAACAATAAAATTTCTATTCCTACAACAACTCTTGACAGATATTTTTTCGATATTTTTCGTTTAACTGAATAACCGTTGTGATTCGCTCCGTTTCAGTAACTATTTCACAATATTTTTAATTTTTAATTTTTGAAAAAACTTTAAGGTGCAGCGGATCATAGCTCTTTTTTCAGCTATAAACATTGATGTTGTTTTAAACAAGCTGTATATTTGTGATTTGAGTCATTTTTGGAGTTAAAAAAGTATATAAATTTGATCAATTTTTTCTCATATAAAGTAAATAGATAGATAGTTTTGTGTCGTGACCTACATTTTATGATGCACTTAAAAAATGACCAACTATATCTATAGAATCATGGTCCACTGAGACCTTAGCGCCTTCAAATGACTTCTATTTTCTCTCGTTTATAGTATGTTCCGTGAAAACATCATGATGTGTGACTGAACATTCTAGGGTAGTTGCTCTATTTGGCATCTCAACATATACTGCACATTTGTTATGATTTGAATCCATCTGATCTAAAGTCGATTTTTAAGGTATGGGGGGCTCTTATACTGAGTGGTTCTCTTTTAATTTTCTAATCTGACATCTACTAAATAAAGTACTCGAGTCATTTTGTTTTAATATGATTTCTAAATCTTTCATTGCGATGATGCTACAGTATATTGGATCTAATTGCTCAAAAGCTCTGTTAACAACGAGAAACAATAAGAAGATTTGAACAATGAAGTGCATATTAATTCTGATTCGTGCATGCAAAGTCATCTAAACTTTCCGAATCATCATCGCTTTTTGCTTAGTGAATGCGTTAAAACCCATTCTAGTGGATTCACCTCTTGTGTTCATGGCATGAATGAGACATAAAACATTATTTTCTGAAATTTATCTATTCAATGCTAGAAAACACGTTTGGCTAGATAAACTTGTATACACACGTTTTCTTTTTTCTTTTCTGAACAGAACGAGTTAGAAGCCATTTTTTTCATCTTTTTTTGCTTAAATGTATTTAAATAACGTTACAGGGTTTATCTTACTGTGTGGGGTCTGCTTCGGAATCCGTAATGAGGGCCTGAACTCTTAATTACCACGTACTGATTCATTTCTTTGTTGAACTGATCACAATAGAACACTGAACACAGAGATTAGTGCTACCGAAGTGCTTTCCTGAAACAGAAATGCTGAAGTGGCTCGTGCACTGTGGAGTGTACGAGTGCTGTAGTGTACGAACGTCTGGCTTAACCCTGAGTGGATCTTTTTAGCGTCATTGTTGGATCGCACTAACGCTAAACGATGATTAAGATGCGCCTTCTAGTCTATTGGCTTAGGACAACTGCCCGGATAGCAGGAGGTGCGGGTTCGATTCCCGCGAAGGTCACTTTTTCATTGTTCTGTAACATAACATCAATGACACTGATTGTCTCTTTCGTTCTATACATATGTAGAGCTAACAGATCTGACGGCTGGATTCATGCTACAAATCTTTCTGATATTATTAATTAAAGCCTCGTTTATTCGAAATACGATTGTTCAATTGACGCAAATAAACAAAGAGAACTATATCGCAGTCACCCCCTTTGTAAAAGTTGCTTAACAAATCGAAGCCTCTCTCGGAGTAAAATGTACAATACTCACTGATGGAGACCTTCTTCATCCCAATTTATTTGATGTATTATTGTTCGATCAAGTTTCCTTTCTTTGATTTGAAGAGTCTCTATAATCAAACGGGAATATTGCAGAGTATCGCGTTTTATCTTATTCATTAATGTGGAACGCGCTGAGAGGAATGTAATTGATGAATGTTTTCTATTCATACATAAATCAAAACGCTGGTATTTATTTGTTTCGCTATTTCAAATGCTAATTGTCAAATATATATGGATCCTAAGAAATTTTCATGAAAGAGAACAAGAGATGGAATTAGATACTTTCAAATTTGTGCTTACAACGATTAAGAAGAGAATAGGGATGCTCCGAGTCGAACAACACTCGGGAGCTGCAGCATTACTTTTTCTAACACAAAGCGCATGAGAATTTTCGACTTCACACGAAAAAATGATAATATTTGATGATCGTGTGAGCCATTTTCCCCGGCTTCACAACTCCGGCCGGGACAACCGTGAAAGAAGAGAATGAACGAAGATATCATTTTCGCTAGAACACCATAGTGTCCATTTTATTATGACTAATAATAGCAAACTGGAGGAATACGATGATGGGCATCCTCAGGATAGAAGCTTACTACGAAACTTCATCATGTTAACAGTAACTGCTTGATGAATAACTCATGATCTCTCACACAAGAAAGAAGACGGCAGTGAAACAATTAGTGAGAATAAAGAAACTAAAGATTAGAGAGCAGAAGTGATAGGCAGGCATAACACATTAAAATATCCGGACATTCAGCTATCATATTGAATGAATGTTCTAACATCCTCCAATCGACAGAAGATGCACTAAATTCGTTCTATCATCATTCCCACCGTGTAACCGTCAAGCATTGGAGTAACATAGTTGTTGCAGTTCGTACCAATATTCATAATTGCTTACATATGCGATCATCAAGTTTCAGCATAAGTTTGTCTCGAATGAAATACTAAGATGATGTGTGTATTACGTAGTTGTCGTTCAAAATGGATATATCTTTGATTTTTTTTCTTTTTTCTCATAGATGGTAAAATAGGGGAAATTTTCAAAATCTTGAGAAGCAACCCTTTTAAAAGCCATAAAAAAATCAAAATCTCAACCATTAAACGTATCAAGAAAAAGAGAATTTTTCAGTTCGATTTCAAATATTCCTCCATTTACTAACCCCTGTTGTGTTTTTTTTCTAATTCAGAGATGATTATCCTCATATCTAGGACTACCATTTTGACCTCTTGACCAATGAGCATCTTTTATATTTACTTGCAAAGACGTGTTTTTACATTACAGACCTTAAAGAAATCATAAAGATATAGTGATCCTATGTAACAGCTGAATCTTTCTACATTCTATCCTACCTCACCATCACCAAAGAGAGTGAAGCATCGAGTTCTGTTCTCACATTCTACTTTTATTCGTCTAGAACTACTTCATATCTATAGTTAATTTGAATAATTTCTTTGATAAAAATACATCTCACACAGTTCAATAGCAGCGATCGTTTTTCTTTCAAGAAACCCTTGATCGGTGTATTCTTATTTCAACTGAGCTCAAGAAACTTCTTAAGTCGTTTCGAGCTTTATGGAAAACCTTGTAGTCTACAATTTTTCTCGTTGTTTAAAATTTTCGAACTCTCAAAAAATGAGATTCGCGACCTAGCTCACCATATCTCCTAGCTGATCTATGTTAAACTATACAGAGTACACTCTCATTACATCAGGGAAGAAAAAGTATACCTTTCATTTTCGCCACAGATTTATATTGTATGTTCATTCAGCTTGTTTCCTCAATATCTAATGAATTTTCGTTTCACTCACAATCGTATTGTATCAATAAAGTGTGTTGACTTATGTTAGTAATAAGACGATATTTATCATAGTCTTATCGAAATTTGATCTGTTTCTCACATGAAAACATTTTTTTTCAATAAATTTGTTGATTTTTCGAAATCAAATCTCCCATCTTCAGAAATTACAACATGGGAGATAAGTTTTCTGTTTCTAGTCTGAAGTAGTAACAACAAGATAGGGCGAATCTATTTCTTGGTTTTTCTCAGATATTTCTTCGTGTCGAAAGCTTTTAATCGTTTACCTTTCGTAGGAACCATAAGAAAAACAATCCAACATTAGTACTTTGCTTGTATTATTACTACTTAGTCAATGTTTGATATTCCTATCGCGCAGCATTCGTTTATGAAGGGTAATTCTGGTTATCCTTTATGCGTTTCTCTATGGTGTGATAGATTAGTCTTATTTTTCAGCATAATTTCTTAATGGAAAACATGTTTTAGAACTCATACGATGTTTTGAAAAAAAATACGGAGTGGATGTTTAAGAGCG
This sequence comes from Rotaria macrura, assembly GCA_900239685.1. Taxonomy (NCBI): domain Eukaryota; kingdom Metazoa; phylum Rotifera; class Eurotatoria; order Philodinida; family Philodinidae; genus Rotaria; species Rotaria macrura. The sequence goes on from OENT01001650.1 coordinate 30,485, forward strand.
AAAGTTTTTATGCTCTCCACCTCCTCTATCTCACAGTTACAACCGTAGTCCCTGATAACGGATCTTCCCCCCTACCACGCCCATTATAGACCATAGAAACTAATGTATTACCCTATTACAGACATATAGCAACCAGCATTATATTATTTTTATGCATCACAGCTACATTTACGGTTTATTTCAAAGCGTGTAATAAGAAACATGTTAAATTAAAAAATATAAATAACGAGCGAATAGCAATAATGAAAACGAAAAATAGGGCGCCCATTAAAAATAGATCACACAAAACAATTCGTGATATGACATTTCCTGTATTTTCTATTACTATCATGAATCTATAGATAAATGCATTCCAAATTTTAGCTCCAAATGGGCTTGGCTAACAAACTTTTTCTTGGTCATTCATGGAAGTCCTCAAGAAGTAAAGATTTTGTATTTTTAATCTATTGCAAAAAGACGTGCTGCCTAAATATATCTGCTCAAACTATTACATGCCGACGCATGATGCATCGTGTTTTGTTCTAGCGTGGGTGATGTTTGTATCGTTCAAAGATCAGCATTTTCACTCTTAATAATCGACTCTTTAGTACAATGTTCTACATTGTCTCTGACTTATTATTTGATATCAATTCGATAGTCATGGTTGTTTTATTTCAAGCTTTTAACCTTAAGCTTTTCCAATATGCTATATGATTGGAGTGCTCGTTTTCTTTCGCTCGATAGTACACGAGATATCTCGATGCATCTAATACGTGGCCATCAAGCATATGCTTCGGCTCCAGTATATATTGTATGTGAACGTAATATTTCTTGTATCATCTAGGCTGATATTTGAATAGCTGAGAAGCTTCAATCTAGAGAAGAAAGGTATTACTACTGGTTGACTGCTTTTTACTAAAATTGAAAATACATAGTTCAGCGATATTGCGAAACTAGGTTCCGATTTTCTTCACAAATAATGCGCAATCATAGTACATAGTTATCGGGTTTCTTACGCTTAAGACCAAAGAATATCACGATGAAGGGAATTATGTCTACGAGAAACTGACGAAGAAACTAAATTAGATATTGATAGAAACATTAAACATTTCTGATCGATGCAAAAACGTCGACTGACATGGTCAATGTATGGCAAATAAATATCGATTCGATACCTTCTAGGAGTCTTGACAATCATTATTCTGATCAAGTACTAGGCGAATCTTTAGAATTCGATCTGTGGTTTTCGAACTTTCAAGAACCATTCAAATAAGTTACTTGTCAGCATTAAGCAATCAAAGCTAACTATACCGAATAAATTTCATTCATGGTAACGTTAAGGTGGTCAAATGTTGCATATGTGCTACGAGTTTCTTGTTTGTCGACGAACTGATTTGTTATCTTTGAAAGGTGACAGAAGTTAAGGTTTCGTTTCTGTCTGTTTATTTTTCGTTTTTCTTTGTGAAATCTTCTTACCAGACGATTAGACTCAAGAGGACTGAATATAACAAGAGAACAATCCGTGCGATAAAGAATACATGGTCATAAAGTGTAAATACGAAAGAAAAACTCATATTTATACAAATGGATTCAGTTCAAGGAAAGAGAGAAGGTAGATATATCTACCTACAATTATTTCAAAAGAATGCAGAATATGGTTGATTGTAGGTATTGATAGCATAAGCAACTATTGTTGAGGACACAATCAAATGTACAAGGACTTTAAATTTTCGTCTTCCCTCTTCATAATAACACTTGAGCAGCAAACTTTCACCATTTGAGTTTCATTATTTTCTTGAGCATGATATGTGCCACCTCGAGTATCACGTAAACTAACACTAAATTATGAGCATTCACGTAAGTTAGATTCTTTCGGTTGCAGAAAATAATAACCTTAATACTATCCAGGGCAAATTCAAGTTCTCTACCCTTAGCCTATGTTGAATGCCTACAGTGCCCTAATCTTAGTATTCATGAGAAAAGTCATTTGAAATAAAAACATTCATCCTTATTTAGAGAAAAATCGTAGATGTAAAACATCAGCTTAAACATAAGAGATATTGTTCTTCGACTCGTTTAATCATTTTGTGTAAACAGCAATTTCACGTTATATATGATTGTGAAACAAAAAGTAAATTCTTTCAGGCATTATGATTTCAGGATTTGATTGCACTTTTAGAGGCAGAAAATTCAGCCAACGCAGTAGATATCCATACCATATGGACTTTTAAGAGATACAGTGCGGGGTAATATTATAAGACCCTTGTTCTCAAATAAAACTAAGTGAAATGAGCCATATTTTTAGTGATTTCACATAGATGAGACATAAGAATAATGCTATAAAATTTTCAAGCGGGAGTCTTTTTATTTTCCTATATATCTAGAATTACCTCCATTTTGGTGGTGCATAAATATAAGACCACATGAGAAACAAAATACAAAAACACCAAAGAAAAAAAAATCAATATTTGGTCTTGGCTCCATTTAGCTTAATAACTTCAAAGATTCTTTCAGGCATCGATTTGACCAAAGCACGGAGTTGTTCGATGCTAATTTCTTCCCAAGATTTTATAATGGTAGTTTTTAACTGTTCTTTTGTTCTAAATTGTTTACCTCCTGAATAGACCTTCCTTGCTAGTATTCCCCAAAGGTTTTCAATTGGATTTAAATCGGGTGATAACGATGGCCAAGGTAAAACATTGATTTTTTGCGATTTAAACCAGGCGAGATTGACTTTCGCTCGATGAACAGGTGCATTGTCCTGTTGGAAGATCCAATCAGACCCACCCATACAGCTACCGATATCAATTAGATGCTTTTTCAACACCTCTCGATATCCTTTTGCGTTCATTCGACCGTCGACAAAACATATTGAACTTTTACCACCACAACCAAACGACGCCCAAATCATAACGCTACCACCACCTTGAGGACGAGTTGAAAAAATCTCTTCCTCTTTACGTAGATCATGCCAGTAGTAAGAAAAACCATCAGGACCATCCAAATTAAATTTTTTTTTCATCAGACCAAACAACTTTGTGCCATTCATTGTTCCAAGTCATATGATCTCTAGCCCAACTTAATCTTAAATCTTTATGAGCTGTTGTTAAAGCAGGAGAGTGTTTTTTTCCATCTTTTTCAAGATATTTGACCTTTTTATAACACGATTGATGGTCCATCGTGACATTTTTAAGCATAAATCGTTAACAATATTGGCACAAGATATTGATTCGTTACTGGCAGTTCTAATAATAAGACGCTTGGTGCGTTCATCGACTTTTTTTCTTCGACCAGTTCGTTTTCTCGAGCCATATTTAAGTGGATCTTTTAAAACATTTGTTACCACTATCTTCGATCGATTGATTTTCCTGGCAATTTTCTCGATGGGATATATTTTTCTTGTGTAATGCCAAAATCGACTTTCTTTCAATTTCCGTTAGTTGTATTTCTCTGGGCATGTTATAGCTTAAATCTCAGTGTTATCCTATGTGTTAATTTTATTCAAAGTTACTGATGATTCACTTAATATTAAAAACCAATCTTGTGGTCTTATATTTACCCAGGTGAATGAATCCCATACCGAATCCGATCGGATCCGATGAAATCTTATGGGAATCCGGGTTGTGGAAAAAGTAACTGATCCGACGGAAGAAACTTATTTTCTTATTTGAGTACGAATTAACATTTAAACCCAACAGTAGAGGCCTGTCTGATCACACGATGAAATCCAATCGGATTCCGATAGTAGGATTCGATAAAATCCAACACTAGGGATCCGAATCAGGAATCGCAATCAGGAATCCGATAGGATTTCGTCGGATCAGAGAAACTCCGATAGAAGCATGATCGGATGCCTGTCGGATCCGATCAGATCCAATGGTCGGAATGATTCTCCTGGGTATGCACCACCAAAATGGAGGTAATTCTAGATATATAGGAAAATAAAAAGACTCCCGCTTGAAAATTTTATAGCGTTATTCTTATGTCTCATCTATGTGAAATCACTAAAAATATGGCTCATTTCACTTAGTTTTATTTGAGAACAAGTGGTCTTATAACTATGCACCGCACTGTAGTCAAATGTCATTGCTTGAGTATATAAAATAAAAAGTAATCCCTCGCTTGATTCACGAGTATGGTTATTTTTTTGTTCTTTTCCACATTGCAAAAACTTTATTGTTAAACTTAATGTTTGAAATGATTAAGAAAAGGTCGTTAAGATTTTAACTTTCGTTTTCGACGGCATCATATTTTCGAAGATCATACTGGCTGTTTTCGTTGATCTATATTTAATTAAGACGTACGAAGGTTAATTAAATTAGATGTATTAGTGTCAAAGTGTGGGCGGCGAAATAAAATAATGAGCTCCCGGCGAAACTTAACAGATGACAATGAATAAAAATAGAAAGCGATTCCATCGCTCATATACCATAAAATACGTGCGATGCACATGGTGAAACTTTCCCATTCACGCCGTACTGGATGATGTTCATGATGAGGAGTAATAGCAAAATATAGCATGTGAATCGAATATGGCATGGTCAACGTAATGACACATACTGTTTGAAGAATCGTCATTTTTTGAAAATCTGTTGCTATACGTTGACGTTTCTTATGTCCACGGCATTGACGCCAATTGTGAACCGCAAAGAGGGCGAAAGTGCCACTCAATAATGGATAACACACCCATGTAGTAGAAGAAAGAATATATCGGAAAATAATTTATACCCTCCGGGACTTGGTCCACAGTTACCATGCACTATAACATATTTGACAAGTATATGAGAATTGACTAGAAAAGAGATAACTACTACAATTAAAATGATTCGTTGAGCCAAAGCCGGCCGGCAAAAGCTTCTATATTGACTTTGTCGACAGCCTGATACGAATCGATCAAATGATGCAAATGTGAGTAGTACGGACAGTATCAAGTAGGATGTACGAGCAATCGTTAAACGTATTCGACATAACCAAACACTGGTCGAATCTTGTGTATCGACACCGTAACCATAGAAAAGGAGTCGCCATAATAGGCTCGAAAAGATATGAACAAGCGCAGTACAAGATGAAGCAAGAAAATAGTTGCAACACGAGTTTCTAATTAGTGATGGTTTGGTGAACAGTTTCACGTTTAAGACATTACCAATGACACTCAAGAGAAATATCAAAGTTAACAATGATCGATAGATTTCTTGGGTAATACTCTGAAGGAGTTTGATCTCAGTGGAAAAATCAGTATCATTCTTCATATTTTTTAACATAAAAGCTATGTCTTCAGTTGATAGTCATTTTTTTATATGAAGTGCAGAACGAAGTAACAACAAGTAATTCACTCTATCAGTTTTGCCGAACCGCTAACGATGTAGATAAGTATAGCAAAATCATACTTATTAATTAAATGACAGATGGTTGTTGTCGTTCTGAATAAGACCTGTTAACAATACATCGAAGTCATCAGCGTAGTGCTCTTGATTCTAGTGATTAAGGGTGCGGCAGTTTTGAGAAAGAAGAAGATATTTCCACACAGACACTTTACATTGCATTGCGTATATCTCGACTTGAATTGCTTACTCTCTAAAAAATAACCGTTTCCCAGAAAACCAACGCAAAAAGGTTTGCGAGCCTCGGAAACCCTTTTCTTACTCTCGGGAACTGTTTCAAGGGTTTCCGAAAGCTCGGAAACCCATTTTTTACCATCAGAAACTCTTAAAAGGTTTCCGATAGTAACAAACTCGTAAACCGAAAATGGTTTCCGAGCCTCGCATACCCTTCCAAGCGTTTCCGAGCTTCAGGAACCATTTTCGGTTTACGAGTTTGTTACTATCGGAAACCTTTTAAGAGTTTCTGATGGTAAAAAATGGGTTTCCGAGCTTTCGGAAACCCTTGAAACAGTTCCCGAGAGTAAGAAAAGGGTTTCCGAGGCTCGCAAACCTTTTTGCGTTGGTTTTCTGGGAAACGGTTATTTTTTAGAGAGTAAGCAATTCAAGTCGAGATATACGCAATGCAATGTAAAGTGTCTGTGTGGAAATATCTTCTTCTTTCTCAAAACTGCCGCACCCTTAATCACTAGAATCAAGAGCACTACGCTGATGACTTCGATGTATTGTTAACAGGTCTTATTCAGAACGACAACAACCATCTGTCATTTAATTAATAAGTATGATTTTGCTATACTTATCTACATCGTTAGCGGTTCGGCAAAACTGATAGAGTGAATTACTTGTTGTTACTTCGTTCTGCACTTCATATAAAAAAATGACTATCAACTGAAGACATAGCTTTTATGTTAAAAAATATGAAGAATGATACTGATTTTTCCACTGAGATCAAACTCCTTCAGAGTATTACCCAAGAAATCTATCGATCATTGTTAACTTTGATATTTCTCTTGAGTGTCATTGGTAATGTCTTAAACGTGAAACTGTTCACCAAACCATCACTAATTAGAAACTCGTGTTGCAACTATTTTCTTGCTTCATCTTGTANAAAAAAAATTCTTTTCGTATTTTGTTCGCCAATGGAGCGATATAAATCATAAAAAAGTAATTTTTTCTTTCCGGGATAGAGCAAACATTTCTCTATCGAATGCTATAAGATTAGTTAAAAAACAACGTACCAGTTATTGAGAAGAAGCATGAAAACGAAGAGGGGGTAAACTTTGATCGATTTTTCGCGTGTTCCTAATTCAGCCACTTAATGTATTTGTTTTTCCTTATTCTGCCGATTACATAGAAAATCGCAGTAAATTTCAGAAAAGTTTCATTTTTTTTATGAAGCTGATAGAATCTGTAGTTGAAAAACATGTCATTCGATTCGTCTTGACATAGGCTATCTACTGATATATTCTCATCAGTGATTCGTGCATATCTCTTTCCTTTGTCATAATGGAAAGTAAAAAAAGTCGTCAGCAGAATTTTTTCTCGTTCTTAATTCTGCCGATCCATGTAGTCGGTGTTCCTAATTCTGCCGAAGTAATGTAAAATACATAGAGATAGCACAGATAAACACGTGGGTGTTCTCTGGACTAGAATAAATCACTATCATTCTTATATCATTCGATAGCTCTATTCAACGGCTATACATTCGCATGAAATAAACAGAAAATACAAATTTTTGT
>OENT01001651.1:0-37566 GCA_900239685.1 Rotaria macrura
GCCTAAAATTTTGGATTTACAGGTTTCTCACCTTGCTCTTTCCTTTCCAATCATAAAATAGGGGGGTCAGAATTTTCGAGAGTTTGGCGATGTTCGGGTTTCTCATGGACCGTCTCTTAAGTGTGCAGTGTGATTAAAGAAAGTTTCTAATGAAAATAGCCTATGTTTCCCACTAGAGTTGCCTCATTTCTATAATATAAAGACATCTAAAATTAAATGTATTGGTAAAGCGCTGACCAGCAGATATAAGCATCCATTTTCTTTAATTTCATTTTGAATTATTCGGTTTTACATTCTATTTTCACTAGGGATGCAACAAATCTTTAACGAGTTTAGGATTTGTCACCAAATCTTTAAGGTTTGGATTTGGATTTGCTGTCTAGATTTGCGGTATGGTTCGAATTTAGTTCCTAGATGTGGATTTCGTCTAGATTTAGATCACAGGACTGTTGATATTGCTTTTTTCATCTTAGATCTGGGTTTTGGGATTTGGGCTTGGGCGTAGATTCGGTTTGGGTCTTAGGCTTGGATTTGGATTTGGGATTTGATTTCAATCTAACATAATTTCCACTTGGTAGCCGCACTATACTGAATCCAAATCCAAACTTCAATCCCAAATCCCAAACCCAAATCTCACCTGAATTCCAAGCTGAATAATGCAAGCCGAATCCCAAACTAAATTTAGACCAAATTTATACAATTTCATATAAATTTATAAGACTTGAGATTCTTTTCTCCCTTCTAGGACTCTATCTTAAAAAGTCTCATGAGATTTAGGAAAATTAAGATCAAATTCAAACCCAATTCCAAATCTCAGTCGAGAAAAAATCAAAATCTATTTATACGAAATCACAAGGCCTTGGATTTGTTGAACCCCTAGTTTTCACTACGAACAACGAAATAAGTTTTACTACATTTTTCTCTTTTTCTCGTTTCCCATTGTTTCATTGCCATTTCCAATTACATTTGAAGAATACATAGTTCTTTTTGTCACAAAAGTAAATCTAATTTTTACATTTTCTCTTCAATAGATTTGATGATAATATTCGCATGGAATTGAACAAGTGTTATATGAGGCATATTTAAAAAAAAGATTAAAATCTAATAAGGCTTTATCCATTACACATAAGTGCAAACGGATTCGAGGGATCATCACAATCGATGATGGAAGGCCTCTAATAAATATTAGAAGTCATCTAGAACTTAAATCCAATTGAAAAAAATAGTCTCTCTTAAGATTGAGCTCTATGTGTTGTGTAAAGGGAAGTAGAAAAATTACTTTTACGTTACCAAGTAACTGGTCGCCTAGCTGGTTGGCAGCGGTAATGTCCCACCCCTAGTAAAAAATAAGCAAGTCGAAGATGAATATTCGAATATTGGAAAAGGCTAGTGTTTAGTGAACTTCTTATATAAGCTATATCGTATTTGAGAAGAGATAGATTTGGATGGTATCAGGTCTCCAGGTCCATTATTCACATTTTCACATAAAATGACCTGATACGGACTTCCGATATGAAATGGTGGCAGCACGACGATATAGACTGTAGCTGGTGTTCAGGACAAAAGCCTCCGATTTTAGTCTAGAATTAGGTTGGTAACCATGTCCGACAACCGTTTTCAGGTCGAGCTAATGACGGGACCTATGGCAAAACAGGAACCAGGAACCAATTTTCAGATCCAACTTATGAATTTCATCGGGAAATCCTTCGGATCCTGTTGTTTCCTATCATAATTCTTCGACCTAGATAGTCGTGGTACTGTATTTTATGAAATTCAAGACTAAGTCTGTATAAGTAGCTACTTCTCTGAACAGAAGTGTTGCTAATCCAGCAGGCCTATAGTAAATCATACGTTGCTCCCTTGCAGCACTAGCTATTTGAATTCAAGACAATCAAGAAAATTTATGCTACATTTTAATCAGCTTTTAAATGCACTGATGATGACAGTCAAGTGTTATTGATTGCATTATATATTATGTAGACTGATGCAGAATTTGTTCTATAATCACCAACAATGGAACCAACTCTTTCTAGCAGGAATGGCGATTTTTTTAAATTATGAGAAATAACCACGTTTTACGAGTGACGAATTTTTCTGTGTCGTGACTTGAAAGCAGAAGTTGGCGTATTCTTTTCTATCAATGATTCATCACGTCCTGTTTTTACGCCTTGTTGTACGCCTTGTTGTATGTCTTTCTCTTTGAATGAATTCGTTACGCCTAAACGTATAAAATGTGTGAAATGTTAACTAGTTACTTCGAATAATAAAAATCCGTTTTTTAACTGCATTGGTTCGTTTCGGATCACATTTTCCATTCGTATTATATTGTTAGATGACCTCTTGATTAACTTCATGTATGATCTGTAAAATATCTATGAATTCAGTCAAATCTATGCTAAATTTATTATATGATGTTCCCGAAAGTCATGTACACTTAAGTTCACCGGTTTAATATCAATCAAAAGAGACTATTGTTCTATCAAGTGACTAGGTTTCAATCCGAATCAGAATAAAACAAGATGTGAAGAACAAGATCTCCATATTTATCCTGTGTTCTTATTGTGTTGAGAAGCAATTAATGCATCAATCTTAATTAGAACGCCTATCGCAGTTGGTTTTAATATTTCTTTGATAAGAGGAAACACATAAATCTGGCTGTTTTGACCTTCAACAATACGTTATGGTTGAACATCATATACTTCAATTATACCGAGCTGTATCCTCGATTTAATAAAATAAAATATCTTTAAGTCTTATGAATTTTTAGATATTACTTCATCAAGCTCAAGTATCTTAACTATGCAATCTACTCTTGAACGCTCACCAGCTAAAAAAAACAATCCAAATCAGTCAAATTCAAATTTTAATCTTATCGCTTTGCAATACAACACTGGTCACTTTCAAGAGCCAATCAAATGTGAAAGTAAGTCTAATCTTTTTTTCGAAAACTTTTGTGCTATTTTTGAGGTCTAGGCGTCAAAGATACAGATGGTAACCTCAGTGATATGTTAATGAAAATCGACACGAGGGATGAACATTCATATCAATCAACTGATGTGTCGTCGAAATCATCAGAGATTCCAACGTTGTCATCTTCATATTCTGTTTCTGTCAGTAACATGTGTGTCTGTGGACGTTTAATACCCAATGAAACTACCGTCTTGGGGAAAAGTGTAGTGAGTTGCGTGTATTTGGACTAGCGAATTTAATTTACTCTATTAGATTCAGGACTGCATTTGTTCTACTATCTGCTGCTCTAATTTTAGATGGCTGCTGTAGCCAACTTCTCTCAAACTGCATCAGTCAAGCTTATTAATCAGGAGTTAATCGGTAAGTCTCATGATGATGTTGGTGATTAACAAAAATATATGAAGATTGTCTATATGTTGTCAATAATGTAATTTCCAAGGTGACCATTGAATCATATCATAATCTTAAGCGGTTCAAATACAATAGGAAGTCATTTGTAGTATTCGCAGTAGTCGGCCACACAACTATTTATTCTTCAACAGATATTGTCCAACTGACTACCAAAGCAGACAAGAATTTGGAATCACGCATTTAAACGCATCAAACGAGGACCGCGATTGCCACCCATTCATCCCCATAAATAAATCGCAATAAACGCGTTTTTTGTGTAAAATTTTCGCTTTTTAATTGTGAAAACGCCAAAAAGTTCAGAAATTGAGCGTTTGCACGCATTGTTTCTAAAGTTCTGAATACGTCTGGAATAAGAGCTCGTGTAAACGCTCAATTTCTGAACTTTTTGGCGTTTTCACAATTAAAAAGCGAAAATTTTACACAAAAAACGCGTTTATTGCGATTTATTTATGGGGGTGAATGGGTGGCAATCGCGGTCCTCGTTTGATGCGTTTAAACGCGTGATTCCAAATTCTTGTCTGCTTGGGTAATTGCATGTAGCCAAAAATAGATTTGAAAGCTTGAATTCATGCCGACTGCTTTAGAAGTTTTGTGCTTTTGTACAGAATCATTTATTAGTCTAAGTACGTATTTAGGGAACATTTTCAAGCATTTCTTACTCGTTTCAAAAATTGAGAAGACAGATAACTGTTAGCGGATTAGGAAATACTTCAGGCAAACGAACAGTACTTCTCTGAAAATTTATCTAACCCATCGAGCATGATAGCTAAAAAGATACGCAGTGGGATTCAGAGCGAACCTGTAAAACCAAGTACTGACAGTATGTAAAATTCTGAATAACATAATCGATTTTGTAAGATAAGTATGAACTTAAAGCGAGCTATTAGATAATCGAGTCAATCGAATCACATAGGAGTCAAAATTTCTATGCTTTCAAAACTTTCGTGTGTCATCGTGTTTAAATAGTGAATGTTAATGTTGATTTTGTATTCATGTTTCTTTCTGGCGAACATGCCAATGAGTCTCAAAATCACCTCTGTAAAAAACAATAATTATTTTAGAGTAGAACAAATGAATAAACATTTGGTTGATATGGCTACTAAATAGTTCATGATAGATATGCAAGTCATACATGCGTACCAATTGAGGAACTCTCAGTGTGTAGATCTTCGATACTAAGAAAACCAAGACAAACATATTAATACTTTGTTAGCATTTCTCAGTAAGTAGCATCATGTTTCATTTATTGATAAACACTAAATTACATTGAAAAAGTTGTCTTTCGACATCGACCTATGTTTTCCTTATTACAGATATTAGCACACCTTTCACTTGAAGGCCTAATATCTGATATGGTATTTATTATGTAGAATTAGATTGACTGAACTGAGTATGTGAAAGAATTGTAGGAACGCTTTTCAGAAACAGATCACACCTAAGATTCACTGAAAAAAATGAATGATCCAACACACGACAATACCAGACAATGTCAAGAAGACGAAACAGTATCTGATATGACACATCACACATTGGCTGTTTCATCATAAGTATGATTTATAGTTTACACGGGCCATAGAAGAAGATAGTATGTTTTTTGAAAGTTTAGCAGCTTTGTGTGCTATTAGGGTAGACTTCTGATCCTGCATACTCAATTCAGATGGAAAATATTGTTTAAAGGCTACATTATACTTAATAGAAGACTGAGTAGTGATAACCTAAAAAAATAGGTTTTTTACCGAAACGACGAAAAAGATTCGGTAGATTTGAAAAAGCATCCACTTGTCTCCAAATATTTGAGAAAATGATTCTTCAGTTCTACGAAACCTTTAGAATTTCTCCCCCCGGGCACACACGGTAAGAACCTTCTCCTATAAAAGCTTTTTATAAGTTCCGTACACTAGAGCGAGGTTTCGCATTTTCTTGCGAAACTTTTAGAGTTTATGATTAAATTCTAATGTTTTTTTGATAAATCCCAACGGCTTCGTACTGACCCATTAAAATTGAATATGAAATCCAAAAGGTTCGTGATTTTCTTGTGAAATCTTGGTCTGGTGTACGAAACTTATAAAAAGCTTTTCATAGGAGAAGGTTCTTCCCTTGCGGCCTGGGCTGGGGAGAACTTTTAAAGGTTTCGTGGAATGAAAGAATCGTTTTTCAAACCTTCGGAGACAAGTGGATGTTTTTTCAAGCCTGCCGAACTTTTTTCGTGGGTTTGGTAAAAAGCCTATCGTTTTAGAGTGTAGATCAAGGGGGAAACGGCGGATTTCGGAATTTTTTTGGATTGTTAGATTTTCTTTGGATTTTTTGGATTTTGAAAATCCCAAATTTCACCAGCACTGTCCTCTTGAAAATGACGGCATTTCTAGCTGCAATTTTTATCATATCTAGGTCTTGTGGTCCTTAGCATATTCTAAAAGTTACAACGTAAACGGATGTTTTCTCCTGAAGATAGTCGGTCGCAAGCAGTAATCATATTTCAAAGCAGGGTCGGAAAATTCACTTTTCTTGAAAGTTAATTATCTTAAAATGAAAACATTCATTTACATTGAAACTTATGGGATATTTTAAGAATCACTAGGTCTACATATGACAAAATTTTCAGCTCGAAACTTCTTCATTTACAAGAGGATATTGCTGGCGGATTTTCGGATATTTTCGGAATTGGCAATCCCAAAAATCCGCATTTTCTCCTTGGTGTAGAACAATATGCATCTGCACATTTTAGTAAAAAAGCGAGAAACAGTTTAGTTAAGTTTCTTATATTTCAACTTCTCGAAAAATCGTTCACTCATGCTAAGATTGTACTTTAGACCGTAACGATCAGATTGTATACTACAAAGTTCAAGAAGGGGAAACTTTTTGGGGTTTGAGTCGAAGATTCGGATGTACACTTAAAGAAATAATGACTGCTAATCCTGGCCTGGAGCCTAGAAAACTGCAAGTTGATCAAATTATTAGCGTTCCGCCACACATCGAGTATGAATAGATCGATTGACTTTCACTTGATAGCTATTTTTCCTCTTTTTGTTTAGATCCCAACCAACGAGCAACTCGACACAACAGTGAAAAGTCACAGAAAGAAATGAAACAATTAATCGGTTTGAAATCTTGGAACTCTCCAAAAACTCAAACGAATAAGAGTAAATTGCTACTGATCAGTAATAAAAAATCACGAACAGACGTATCATCGGCTAGTTTCACTGAAAGATCCTGTTAGATGACAAAGGCGTGCGTGTGAGTGAGAGTGTAGGTGTGGGTGTTGGTGTGGTGGTTATGGGTATGGGTCTTCACTTGATGTAGAGTCGCATCAACAGTATTAGTGATAAACTGCAATGGATTGAAAAAAATTACGATTTACTATGGTTTTCCTTAAATTTGTATCCAATAGGGATACCAGAGTACTGAATAAAGACGTTCTTCATCATGCAAAGTCAATAACGCTAGGAAATAGGAAACAGCGTTTAATCTCACCGTTCTAAAATTTTAGTAACTTTATCTTTTCCCTACACTAAAAATTCAATCACCCTAGCTTTTACGGCGTGGACCAAACACCTAAATGTACAATAAATCTAATGAATTCCATGAAATCTATATAGAGTTGAAAAATACCGGCAGAAATCTGCTACTTCAAAACATTGATGATTTCTAAAATAAACTTAGTCGAACTTTTTCATGGATTTGATTAACTACGAGTATACGGTTTTTTTTCGAAAACAAACTCTTGAACCTCAGTATACATGCATTAGACTAGGTTCAAAGTGCGATGCGATGGCCTAAATAGTAACTGCGATGGAAAAGTATCCACCTATTCAAAGTGAAGATCTGTAAATTGTATTCATACGTGGATGCGTCACGGTGAGATTAGTTGTGATTTATTATAGACTATACATGTGGAGAACCTGAGCTTGAGTTTAGGGTTCAGTTTAGGATTTCTACGAAAAAAATTGAACTATTAGTAATTTATCGCATAAAGGAAGCTTTTGAATCCGTACTATTTTTTCGATAATACGTAGACATTACACATTGGATACTTAGTACAATACTTAGTATTTTTAGCACTAAGTACGTGAAAATAGTAAGCACCAGTAAATGTTTTACAGTACAAGTACATATACTTTTTACTTTAAAATTGTACTTTGTTCTTGTACTTAAGTACATTTGTACTTAGTACCAGCACTAAGTACAAATTTACTCAGTATAAGGCTAACAATCTTGAAGTAATCCTTTCAGGTATCTCACTTTCCATTGCTCGGTCTTTTTGTTGGGGTTTAAGTGTTTTCTATCGATTGAAAGTTTTTCATCTTTCTAAAAAGGCTTTAAAGTCGTAAATGATTGACTAATCGAGGCCTTTTCGAAATATTCTTTAAAGATGACAACTAATATATAATTTCTATCTGTTTAGTAGTTATGTCAAACTTCAAGAAAAAAAGTAAGAAGTTAGATGAATGTCGATTAAAACGCCATGACTTATTTTTTATTCAAATCTGATATTCGATGTTATATTTTCAATTTTCGCTGATTTGACGATGGCCTTTTTTAGTTATCTAACCAAATGAATTTTTAGTAACTGATTAGAAAAATTGAAAAACTAAAACCAGATTTCAATCAAACTAAAACAATTTCATTTCAATCGATTAGAGTCGAAGAAGAAGCGATTTTAATATCAGTAGATATGAAAATAGGGCAATGGTCATGTTCACATAATGAATCAACACTAAAAGTTGAAAGTTTCTTTTAAAAGTGAACAACAATAACAGTGACGAAAATGATGGAGGGATCAACGATCACGAGGCTATTCTCGGTAACTATTCGACAACATTTCTGTCTTAGATAGAAAGGGCTAAAGTATCTTGCTTGATTTTTTGTATGTAGCGCAGTTAAGGATGCAAGGAGGTCGATAAACGAACTAACGGATACAGGCTCACCTCGATAACTGAAGGCGTCGTTCCAGTTTCCATATAATATTCAACCTGAATAAAACGCTAACGGTGTGCAGAAAAAAATCCCTTATTTGATTTTAGCGATGAAGAAAGGTTTTTTGAGAAAATATCAATATAAGAAAAACATAAGGATATAGCAATATTAATACTACCAATATCATAACCAAATGATATTGGTGCGAATCTATATTTGCGTCGGCCGGTATTTTTATTGATATTCTCATTCCTGAAAGGATCAAAGTACACAATGAATATTCGACGGTTTGCTTGATTCTGATTGCTCTGTCAAGAATTGATAAGAATCAGCATTTCCGAAAAATCGGGTTTCTGTAGGGTCCTGAAAGACCAATAGGATTTCGTGTTGAGTGAAGTTCAGATTTGATTCGACTTCCGGACTGCAACTACCTTTATTAAGAAAAATATTTTCCAGAAACCTCGATTTCTATCGGTTAATAGCCCACCAGTAGGGTTTAAAAAGAAATGGGGCTCAAAGTCGAATTCCCCGACACCATTTCTGTTTGTTCCCGATTTATAAAATCTCGATATTTTCTGAAGACACCCTTTCTTGATCGCAAAGACCAAATTGAGGGGTTCACATTCCTGCAGAAACTGATGGTATAAAATGGAAACAGCTCATAAAATGGATGCTGGCTTCTTCTTTTGTTCACCATAACAGATTTTCATTAGACGACGAAACTGATTCGCGCTCAGAAAAATAAATAATCAAAGCCTAAAGTAAAAGAGTACTTTGTACTTAAGTACATTGTACTAAAGTACATTGGAACTCAAGTACATGTACTAAGTACAATAGGACTTAAGTAAAATGTACTTAAGTACAGTACAAAGTACCATTTTGAAGTACCAAGTACTCTTGGCTGTACTTCATGTACTTGTTCTGGTCCTATCTCTGATACACACATGAAGTAAAGACTACAGAAAAGACGTTAACTGGATTCAATCTAATTCTAGCCATTGGCATATCATGAAAAGCTCCATTCCAAAATTTAAAAAAATCGCTTATGCGAGTGTAGCATACAAAGTCACCTTCTCTGGTTTACAGCAAATTCTGCGCCATTCCACACGTTTTATTAAAAACGATTTTTGCTGACTAGTGCTATGATTGATGAAGCATCAATGAGTGGCCTCGAGAACAGCTTCTACTTCAGACATTCATTATATTGGTTGCTCCAGTTTAGACGACACGCCTTGCCCTCATGGCAAGGCAAAAGAAAAATGAATGTTTCCTTTTTAGTGTAGGATAGGACAGAGCAAAATACGCTGCCCTATGACGGTCTTTGATACAGAATGAATTCCGCTTGTATGAAATAAAAATCAGATGAAAAGTTATAAGCTAGTTTTTTAACAGATCTTATGCAACTTAAATGACAGTGAACGCTTGAACTTGCCTTGTAAATAAGCTTTCATGAAGCAAATTGTCATATATTTATTTCATTTGCATACGTTTTTCGAGTATATTCTATTGTTTATAATGCATTATTTTGCTGTAAATTATTCTCAAAATAAAATTGCTTTAGAAGAGCTAGCTCACACTGAATTTACCTTTGTCACATAATGTGAACCGAATAAGACCCTTTATCATTTTTCTTACTCGGGCTGATTTAAATTGCCATACAATCGATCATCAGATCATCATTGTAAGTAAGAATGGTAAAATCTAATGATTATTATTCGATTCAAAGATGTAATAAGGTAGTAAACCACTATCCGGTTGTTAGTCACAGAAAAGCTTTAGTTATCGTGTATGTACAATCCACTTTATTGTTACGAGCGGACGGGTATATATAGATACATGAGTTCGGAACAAAAGGAATGTAATAGAAGGTACTAGTAATTCCAGAACTCACATGAGAGTACTAGTGAGAACATACAACAGCAATAGAGAACGAATACACTGGAACATACTAGAATAGACAACATATATCTGTTCACGCATGACAATAGAACGAAAGAAACTATAGATGGAATACATATACATATGATGACGTCAGACAACAATGATAGGATGAAAGAGAACATATACAGAAGATGATACCTGAGAGCTGGCGCCATCTAACAAAGAACTAGATTTATTTAATGGTTTTTCATCTACAGTAAGTGCACAGTTTTAATGATACACGCTCAACTCTCATGTACAATGAGAGATAATGTTATTTTAATCTATGTTTGTATCGTAGCTTTTCAGTTATCTGCTTATCAATTGTGCAACTACTTACGATTGAAACTATTGACATTTAAATTGATCTTTCCTGTCTTAACTAAGGTGATCTTAGAAAAAACCAGCCCTAAAAATGCTAAAATATTTACTTTATTATACGCAACTGAGAGAAAAAAATAAATACCTAAATGTAACATTAGAAGAGACTTTTGATCTACCTCTTATATGGTTGTGTGCAATCGAAATTGCATGATTCTCTAATGCCCACTTAGAATGAACATATTTCAAGTCATATGTTTAATGACGTTTTCATGTGCTCGAATGATATCTGACGATATTGGTCAATTGTCTTGACTGAAAGATACAATCACATTACATAGCTCATGATTAGAGTCAGGCATCCATGATAGCTCAAAATTACAAATGAAATAAACCCCCTATGCGTACTTTAAGGTGATGTTTTGATACGAGGTGAGGTCATGTTTCAATTAGTTCTCTTCTCTTAAATTATATTCGAATTGATATGAATATAGAAGAAATAATCAGCGACGGTGGAATTAAATAAGTGAAGATAATAGTTGCTTATGCTCTTTTAGTATTCTTATGTATCGATATGTTTAATTGATCCGTGATTACTTCATACATAATAATAGCCAGAAATAGAAATCTAATACAAAGAATTTGAAAGTCAAAAATCAATTTTGGATTTTACTCTTGCCATTGCTAACTTCTATTGTATTTACTACTGTCTCGATGGAATTATAACATTCATCACTAACTATTGAAATTTTTACTGTCATTGTACAACTAAACATGCATAAAGATCAGTAACTCGACGGGTAAGTGAAAAATTATTTCTCATGTTTAATGAAATCTAAATTGCGTTGGAGATTGTAAGTGTGTGTTCACCTATCAATAACGATACCACCCACATTCACCTGTTCTCACAGTTTTTATTAAAAACTTAACTATTGAACAAAATAGAAAAGTACAGGATGAAATCCAAGCCGAAAATAAAATCGTATTACTGGCAAGAAATCGAAATTCCGTACGGTCGCTTAAGATGCAATACTGAATGATGGCATTCATATGAATGCACAACATAAAAAACCGAACATAGATTTATTACTATTGTAATGCTGAAAGATATATATATATATTTATTCTTGAAGTAGAGTTATTATGTTCCTTCTCCCAAATGTGGATGAAAAAAATGCACGCCAGTAAATTTATCTTCTTATGATACCGAATATGGTTGCGTTTTTTGCTTAAACAGTATTTGATGAATTTCCTCGAAGAGTTACAAAAAAATATAAATACATTAATCTCATCAAACTCTTTTATAACCGATTCTAATATTGACTTAGGTTCCAATAAAGTTACATATGCAAACCACACGAAGTTCTTCAGCATCACCGCCGTCTATACAGTGCCGAAATACACTGATTGGATTCCGAAAGTACAAAAAATGTATTATATATATTATAAGTACGAAGATAGACTTCATTGATAGGAAAAATTCTTAACGGCTACGACTATCGAAGAATAACACTCATCCACTTCGTTTCGACTCATCGAAGCAATTTTTCTGATTTCGTTAAAACGTTGATTTTATATAGAGTGATGAAGATAGAAACATAATTTTTATTTGTTTGGATGTAGATGATGATGAATACTGAATTGCCCAAGGAAGGAAAAGTTGATTTTCTGGTAGTCAAGATTGTCATTGATTGCTGTTGATTGTCTTTAATTGCTTTCTAACTTTTCATCATTAAATAATCAATTCATGTTGCTTCTAAATACACTTATCGTTGTCATCCCTACACAGCATGATAATGATCATTTTGAGAAGGTCAAATATCTACAAGAGAAATTTGGTTTTCTGGTAGTTGCGATTGCCCATGATTGTTAATGATTACTTTTGCCTTTTTGATTGTCAAATAATGAACTCCAATTGCTTCTAATAACTAACTTTAGTTGACATCATTTGGCACAACAACAGTCAGGATTTAGCAGAGAACCGATTCCCAGATTTTTATTGATTGCCAATTATAACCTTGATTGAAATCAGCTGTTTCCCCCTTGATATATTTACAGAAATCAACAAGGTGAGAGACAGTGTCATGAGCGAGAGAGATTTCTCAGTATGCCGACAATGGCATCGATACAAAGGACAATTTTAAGTAGATCGGTATATTTTCGTTCAAAATTTTCGAATTAAATCAATCCTAATTTTTCACACAGTTAAAATAATTCGTTACTATAGACTTCAATTAATCTGTAGATTCAATATTTGTTCTCAATAAAATATGTCTCATTTTTGAATCTTTTAAAAAGTCGCGTTGCTCATAGTATATTGGACAATGTACAATGCAATACTGTTGTTCACCAAAGGAGAACATGGTCAGCGATAACCTCATTAATAGTAACAATGCATTCATAAGACATATTTTGAGTTCGAGGATAAATTATTTACAAATTATTCCTCAACGCTTTCGAAGCACTATGGGACACCTGACGACGAGCAAAATATTTCTCACTAATGTTTTACTCGAGATAAGACCAATATAAATATTTACTTTTCGTTTTCTTTTTCGAATAATCTTCAAACCATATCTATTGACACTTTGATCCATAGTTATTATCGTCAATTTTCACCAGGGTATATTGTTCTTTGAATGTAATCTAGTCGTATTTCACTTCTATTTTGTTTGCATTCCAACGATCATACGTTTTATCACCCCACCCATAAGAGTAGAATAAAACGACAAAGCATTCACTGTTTCCATTTATCAAAATTACAAAATGTCCCCAATAATACGAACATCCTTATTTTTCTTATGGCTGACTGCCGTCATCGCTCAAGACCCAGGTAAAATAATTTTTATCTAATAAATTTCTTTTAGTTCAATTTCTTTCATATTGACAACTCAGGAACTGTGTGCAATGACAATGAGCAATTCAGCGCATGCGGGTCACCTTGTGAGGAAACATGCAGTTACAAGCCGGAAATATGTGTAGCCATGTGCAGCACTGGATGCTTCTGTAAGCAAGGATATGTGCGAGAATCGAACAAGACCGACAGTCGTTGTATTAGACGAGAAGAATGTAGAGAACCGGATGTATTGTCACAATGTGGCGAGAAGGAAAACTTCTTGACATGTGGCTCAGCATGCCCACTAACATGTGATTATTGGTCTTATCCAGTTCCAAAACGACCTACCGCGTGCATTATGATATGCAAGCAGGGCTGCTTCTGTCAGAATGGTTTCTATCGCTCCAAAGAAGGCACATGTGTGAAACCCGAACAGTGTTGTGGAGAGAACGAAGCATTCACAACTTGTGGCTCAGCCTGTGTAGAAACTTGTAACAACAAGCCTGAAATTTGTAGTAAACAATGTGTCCCTGGCTGTTTCTGTCGTCCAGATTTTGTGCGTATAAATAATAGCACTGGCAGCTCGTGTATTCCGCGTAAAAGATGTGTTAAGTAATGAGCCATGCGTCATCTTTATAGACATAGTTTAATCCTTGATTGAATTATTCGAAATAAAAGCAAAATCCAACACATAATTTTTCAGTTTATACGCGAGGCTATATGGGTGTGACTTTGTTTATGAATGCTCCCATCCATCAGAGCATGAATTTAAAACCAAATTCAAACTTTGTGGTCGCGTCATCGGCAAACTTCTGTCCCGATGACTTCGAAACTTTTTACTAAACGTTAATTGGAGAACAAGAGGAACCGAAAAGTTACTATTGACTATATGCTATACTCCTTCGATGACATTTGAATGTTGGTCGAAGAAAAAATTATGTGCACCTATATCTTCATCGATGTTCTTGACTGTGTTTGTACAAATCAACCATTGAGAAACTCGAAGTTCTATTTTTACTGAGTTCAAAAGAATACCATTATTTTTCTTAACAACTAAAGACGATATAAATGGTTACGTTTTATATGTATTGTTTCATATGAGTGAGTGTTGTCTATAGACAGATATGAAAAGTAAGTAATTGAAAAAAGTCAACCTATATATCATCAAAAGACTTTTTTTTCTAATCAAACGTCTTCTGCATGATCAACCTGTGTCTATTGACTAGTATATTATAGGTAGGTTACTTGTAGAGTTTTATACTGTGAATAATTCTTCATATCAGAAAATAGCACTGCTACTGCGTATAAGTCTCCCACTGAAAATTTTGATAAAATAATATTAGATCAATAAGAATTATTTGAATCTTTAAATTTTAAAAACATTTCTCAACTTTCTTTTGTGGAACGACATATTTTGTCAAGTCATAATTCGTTAAGCATTCAAAAATCTTTCAATGTCGGAAACTAGTACTGTTAGGTCCATAATCGTTTTATTTAAAATAATATAACGAGAACCATCGATCACATAAACTACTCACGATCAAGCAAACTTTAACACAAAATCACACTTTTATGAGAAGAGAAAAAGACATAGAGAGAGAGAGAAGAACAAGAAGAAGGAGGATCGTCCATCTACATATATGGTGATCCTAACAAGTACCTTACACTAAAACATTATTTTCATGAACTGTTGAATGTGTAAAACTTTTTAAAAATTATAAAACGATGGTCGAGTAATCATTAAAGTTATCATGGATAGTGTGCCGATTGATCTTATCAGTTTAAAATTCAATAATGTTGATCAAAAAAGCTTGTTAGCGCAGCTACTTTGTAGCTGAAATGTGGAGTTCACGTATTCCGCAAAAAAGGACACGCTATGAATTAATAATTCGTTTTTTGTAATAAATTATGGTATAAACTAAACAACGGGTGAAAAATATTGGTCACGCCTGATTGCGCTTATTGACGTTCGTCAATATAACCAAAGAGGTATCAAAAAATTTTTTCAAAATGTTTATTAATTGAATCAGATTCTTCTAGTTTTTAGAATGTGTATAACTAAACATAATCGTCATTAATCTAGAGAGAAAATTGGCATGATATTTCAGCAAACAAGTTTTTCTTAATGAAAGAAGTAAAGAAAATCTAGTAGATATAGTCGATATTACAGTTTTTCAGTTAATCTGAATTATTCTGCAAGATCATTATACAAATGAGCATCAACTGAATTCAATCATTTTTCAAAAAAGTTGCAATCCACTCTTATTGAAATACAACGATTGCTGTGCTAAGGACGTAGCATTCTGATTAAAATGGCAATAATTGGATTTTTACACGCGTGATATGAAAACACAATATATCAGCAATTCATCGTCTACATGCTTAACACCCGAAACTTCTTATTGACGCTCAATTTTACTAATGAAACACACTCTTATCAGCTTTCACGAAGAACATGATCTTATCGTCCACCTGTAAAATGATCATCTCATTTCAATTTCTCTAGCAGTAATCGTGCAAAGTTGATAACGTCAAAAATAACTTAACATATTATCGCTATTGGTTTAAGATATTCGATCGGCATGAAAACAATCTTTTTTATTTCGTATTTTTTTACGAATAGAGTTTTCAATGTAGCGCTCTATTTTTGAGTGGCACTATTTTTAACGATTCGCTATGCTATCATCATTCTAATTTTTAATTTTTTTTTGCATAATTGTTTTCTTTCAATACGAATTAATGAACATCATTATCATCGAATGAATTACTAAACTCTGTCTTCTATACTTAAATCTACAGCATTGATCAATGATCTATTTGACAAGTCGATGAATCGCACACAAAATCATAATTCTGTGCAATTAAGAGACGATACGAACATTTATATCAAAGCTTTTTGACTTGCTAATTTTTCCCAGAATTAGTTATTCAAATGTTAAAAATAAATTTTTTTGCGCCCGTTTATGTCTATAATAGGGGGGGGCGAGGGGATGTTTGTAATGGAAGAGAGGCGGGGGGGGGGGGAGGGAGCCACAACAACTTCGCTTTAAAACTTTCACTCACAATTTTCTTCGAAAATATATGTGAGTTTCACAAAGCGTATACAAACAATCTTTCAATGAAATGAAATTGTAGTTTTAACATGTGATCTAGAGAGAGAGACCCAAGGTCTAATAGTTTAAGATATGATTCAAAAGATTATTTTCCCACACTATAATGTTGAAAAAATTAAGTTATCGATGCAATCACATAAAAACTACGAATTTCTTTTAATTTTTACGTACATTTTCTTTCTTTAAATCAAAATTTCATGTGAGTGAAAGATCGTTTTCATACGGTTTTTTCCATGTTTTGAAGAAATAACTGATTTTAAAATGATTTCATCCTTTACAATATAGAAAAGTCGTTCTCTTGTCTTCTCAGCTGATTGGAGAAAACTACAGATATCTAGGAGTTTGTGTTCTTGCGTTCTTCAAAAGACAGCGGATGGCACCTTATTTTTAAATGGTCAATAGTTTTGAATGAAAATTATCACCGATTATTGTAGATTGTTTGAAGAATTGAAAATATCCTTTGCATTTGTTTCATCATATGAAAGAAATATTAAGCATAATAAATATGATGTTTCACTGCGGTAAATACAAACAATTAATTAAAGATATTCAAACATTGTATCGATGAGTCTCCAATACAAATATTTCTTCACAAGACGAATCGTCTTCTCGTGAATTTTTTTAACTTCATCGGACCGCATGCTCAGGCCGTTGAAGTACTCTCTAAAAAAAGTCCATTTCCTAAAAAACCCAAACCGGTTCGGAAACCCTTTCGGAAACCTGGTACGGTTTACGAAAGAGTTTGCGAGATTTTCAAACTTTTTCAAATATACCTTTTACGTTTCCGAGACATCGGAAACCCTGGGGTTCCCTACAATACCGAACTCAATTCCTTTGAGGTTTTCTGGAATACCTTTTTCTTAATGTCGGAATCCAAACCCTGTCCTCGGAAACCGTTAGGGTACTGTAGGTAACCAATATTACCAGAAAAACTGAGCTGGTATCCGAATGGGTTTCGGAGAATATATTTTCGGTTTCCGCAGTCTTTCATGAGAAACCTAGAACGTTTCCGAGCGTACTAAGTGTCGAAAAAGTATACTAGAATATCGAAATCGGTTTCCATGTGTTCTTGAATCTGTTAAAGGTTTCCACAGTTATAATACACTTGAATGTTTCACAAAGCAGCCCATAATAAGTGTTAAAAACGTCTCAGAAGAACGTTTCAGGCGTTCAAATTTTCCTTCCAAATTTTCATTTTCGCCCATTTTTATGTATCTTTAGTACAATTGAAACGGTTTTTTAGTGTTTATACCAGCTTAATTAGGGGTCACTCAATTATTCATCACTTTTTCGAAACCTGAAGGGACCCTATACTTTCCAAATCATATTATTCAATCTTAAAACTCATAAGAAGTTTCAATTTTGGATTATTCGTGATAAAAGATAAATTAAGATTTTAGGACAAATAAATATTCTTAGACAAACATTTATAGGTTTCTCCCTTCATCCATTCAATTTCAAAACGACGAAACTCTATACGGTCATGAGAGTCTTTAAGAGTTATATTGGATTCAGCTGAAGAAATTCTGCACTAGAGTTATGCATATCATTGTCTAATTCCTAGAGTCCTGCGGGACAGTCCCGAATCCCGAAAAATCCCGTTTATCCCGTCCCGCGGGACAAACGGGATTCGGGACAAATCTAAAAAAACAATGTCCCGAATTCTAAAATCCCTATATCTAAACCTGTGAGGCATTTGGCACTTTTATTGTAAAATCGATATTTTAGGAGAAAAAAATCTGGAAGTCGTATTGATGTATAATCTCCACCCTCAAAAGAGCTCGAAAATGCAATTTTTCATTTTTCTGACGAAAACTTCAAGTTTTCAGGAAGAGGGGAGGGCGCTGAATTAGCAGAAAATTATTAATTATAAGCATATCTAAACGTATGTGTTTTTCTGATCTATCTGAATTGAGTGACATTAATTGGTGGATACCATAATTGATCGATACGAAAATTAGTCCGTATAAAAGTTACTCGATACAAAAATTATTCGAAACGAAAATTAATTAACGTTAATTGTGCGATACAAAAACTTATCGATGCGAAAATGGATTGACATGAAAAATACTCGAGTTTAATGAAAAGAGAATAATCTTCTAAAACTTGCAGTTGATAGCTACTATTATAATAATTCAAATAATAAAAAAATAAATTTCAAACAATCATAGAACAATTATAGACATAAAAAAGAACATATTTATCTGATATATGGGGTATTGTTATAGAGATAGATTACTTTAAATGAACTTCTAAACTTTGAATAANGCACAACAAGCGGTGTGGGTGTAGATTTTCGATCTATCCAAACTTCAGTCACACACATATGGACACACCCTGATTATTAATTCAAATTTCTACTTGAGAGTACCAGTTTCTATTTTTATTAAAAAAAACTTAACTTTAGTCTTACATATCTCGATCTCTTTTCATATTGATCAAGTTCTTACTACTCTATTTTCCAAATGATTGTGTAGAAAAGGTGTCTTGTTTTCTTCGGAGGAACGATACGGCATCTAAACACTTTTTGTCAACGGGACAAACGGGATTTTACGGGACAACTCGAAAAAATTCGGGACGGGACAAACGGGAACGGGACTAATCAAAACATTTCGGGACGGGACAAACGGGATTCGGGACTATTCGAAATTTTACGGGACGGGACAAACGGGATTCGGGACAATCGAAAGTTTGTCCCGCAGGACTCTACTAATTCCTCCGAAATAAAATGAGAGAAGGATACAGAAATCGCAGAAAAAGCTCCTCTTTCCGCACACATCCTGAGATGCAATGTAAAGTACGATGAATAAATAACACTGGTGAGTTCCATTTGACAAGTGGAAACCTGATGAATTATTCCCAAACAGTGAAACCCCCAAATGAACTAAAATCCAACAAGCAATATACCTGATGATCTCGAAAATATATCAAAACGCACCTTTTTTTCGACCTTTCCGTCTGGTAATGTAAATAATAACACCACGTCACGGAAGGAAATTCGAATCCGTTATTAATTTTTCCACCCGAGCTTCCGTTAGTCAGAAAGCCGGAGAATCAGAAATTCAACTGCTGAAAAGTAAGACTTTTTATCTTAACTCCTTTCTCCATTTTGGTGCAACTTTCCAATAGGTTATCGGGGTACAGGAATTCGAATGCATTATCCTTTTTTCTAACTGAACTCGTATTGGTCAGAATCGCACGTCGTCCTATGAGCTTTTTCTCCTCGTTAAAACATAAGTGTTTGGAAATGGGCTTATTTAATCGGTTCGTGGAACAAATTGTTAGCTCTGATTTAGGGGATGTTAATACTTAGAGCTTAACTTTTCTATGTTAAATATATCAAATGAGCTTACATCAAATAATTGATAATGTAGCTGGTTCAAACAGGTATTTGTTTGATCAGAATATATTTAATAGAGTCGTTGAAAACGAACGACGTAATAGAAGTTGAAATGAAACAAAAATGGGATGGAATGACGACATTAGAAAAACGAACGATATATATATATTGGAAAATCAATCACGTGAGTTGATTGACCAATATGACGTAACAGAACAAGAACAAACAGATTAAAGGAAGATATAGTGTTAGACGTTTAGCGTCTGTTAATGACATCTACTGACGCTAACACAAATGCTAATATTGTAGAAAGAGGTAGTATTCAGATCGGCGGAATAGTGTAATATTGGAAATTGAGGTGGATGTAGATGATTGGCTTTTCTGTAAGTTATTTTTGAATGATGCGCTTTGTTAAAAGAATCCTTAAAAAGTGTTTTGTGTGTGTGATATTCTGGGAAAATATGTTTCACTTTTCATGGTATGTTTCATGAGATCGGTTTTTATGTATATCAGCTTTTTTCACTGAATACCTCTGTCTCAAGAAGTCGATTGTCATGTCATTCGAAAATAATACCATTATTTCTTTTGTTTGTGTCTTGGCTCATAGAAATAATGACGAATTCATAATGGTGAGTTCGATTTTAATACTTTCAAACTGATCAACTGTTTACTTCTATTTAGATCCAACGACAGATGAAGAAATAATAATGGTGAGTTCGATTAAGAAAGTTGAAAGCTTATGAACTGTTTCATTTCTATTTAGATTGAACATCCCAAGTCGGTGGTTTCATGAATCAGAGGATGCAAGAACTGCTGGAGAAGATGTGGTAGAGTGACCGTATACTGTAGAAAAGCACGTGAGATCAGTAGTAAATTGCTAGCGGTACCCATGCCGACAACTTTGCCATGTTTTTGTAGTGGTTTCTACCAACGTGCTATGTTTTACGACAAGAGTCGGTGGAAATCATTGGAGAAACTTATGTAAAGTTTCCCGGCGGAGTGATGCTGCTAGGTTCCAGGGATTATTCAAGTGTTCCTGCAGGATACAGTTACTTGCACGCATCTTCATTGTCTGCCCTTGCAGGATCCGCCATCCAGAACGATCGGCCTGGTGTATAGTGACCGGGTGGTTCTCATTTGAGATCTGGAACAATGCAACGTCGGAAACCTTTAATTCGTTTCTGAGGTTGTTATGTGAACGAAAGTTTTACTGCCTTTATTGATTTCCGAAGTCTCGGAAACCGTGTCTCAGAAACCCTTAAAGGGTTTCAGATAGTAACAAACTCGGAAAACCTCTGGGTTTTATGGGATACGGACTTTTTTTAGAGAGCATGCTTGCACCAAACGGGCATGGCTATCCTTGTATGTTATAGGGGTGAGAAGTTATTGTTATTGTGTTGTTATTAATAACAATAACAATAACTATTTTTGTTATTTGTTACTAATAACAATAACTTCTTTTTTGTTATTGTTATTTATAACAAAAACGTTTTATGTTATTTGTTATAAATAACAGATCAATAACAAATAACCCTTTTTTTCTGAAGAATTCTCAACTCGACTTGGTGTCTATCTCAACTATACCAATTCTGTTCACCTATGCTTTCGGAATGAATTTCCTACTGTTGTGACGTCAATCGATCGAGAAATTTGAGTTGGAATCGATTTCACGAATGAAGCTTTGGCACACGTTTTTCACTGTTCAAAACAATAGAAAAGGATAAACTGTCCAGGAAATTTTCATGATTGGAATCCATTGAACCATATTAGCGGTGATACGATAATTGAAGTTCAGAACACTGTTTGAACAACGGAAGGCTGTTCAATTTGAATATACTGAAATACTTGATACATATCTGTCAGCAACTGTCATCACTTAGAAGCACATCGCACTTGTATTTAGATCAATGCTTATTTTTCAAAATCACGATTGTTAAAGCAGAGGAGTAATGTATCAATTCGCCCAATTCATCATACTTTCCAATTACCAAGAGTTGAAACAAACAGCTCAGGTCTACAGCATTCACTTGCTCAAACACATGGACCTATGATTGACAAGAGCAATATCAATGGAAAAATAAAAAACTTGGTAAATTTCCAGAAATCGATAAACCAAGGCTTATCGCCGTATGTCATAACCAAATGAACGAATATTCTACTAAACAGCAGATGATTGAGCAGCATCAAGAGATGTCGATTGAAATCGACGATCACTCACGAAATCGATTCAAACTCTCGAATTTCTAGATCGATTGACGTCACATGAGTAGGAAATCCATTCCGAAAACATAGCGAACCGAATTAGTACATTTGAGATAGACACCAGAGACAGAAAACGAATCGAATTGAGTCGAATTGAGATCTTGAAAAACTAGGTCGAAACGAATCGAATCCGAAGTGTCTATTTGGTTCCACTTCCGAATCGCAGCACTGAGTATCATTTTCAAATATTTTTGGCCTCATGTGTCGTGACGTTGTGACACCTTGCAGCAATACCACCATCGGGCGGCAGTTCATCGCTGCTAGACAAATTGTCATGCAAAAAAGTTCGAGTTTTGACCTCTCGATAGTAAAAAACAATATCTTTATTAGCTCAATCGAAAGTAACAGTGATTGATATTTCTATTTCCACTGTATTTTGTCTTTATTTCATCGCAATTTTTTTCTATATAGATTATAATATTGTTCAGCTGCCTAAACGTGTGTTTGCAGTTTCCTAATGATAGAGTCGAAGGGTGAAAGCTGAGAATTAACTGTTTCTGAAATGCCATATGTATACTAAATCGTTCAGATTAATTCTGTGGAATCCAAATTCAAGACAACAGCTCCCACAGTGACTAGTATTTTCGAAAACTTCAGAGAAAATCATTGGGATCCTATGAAATTCAAAGCAAGTTGCAGTATCCTAAAAGATCTCAGTTCTAGTTGCAAATCATGTCAAAATGTAACCCATAGATAAAAACTTCCTGGTTTTGACACTAAAACTTTTGCAATAACCGGACGATCTCAGCATTCTCAGAATATTGAACGAAATGAGGGTAAAAATGGAATAGAAGTCCAGTTTGGAAAAAAGACAAGATAGTTCTTTCCCTTGATTAGAAGCATTAGATGCAACCATGCTCAATCTCTTTTTTGTTATGAAATTACTTTTTCTTATGGAATCTGTTTTTATATTATGATTATTCGTTGCAAAATACACTCAAATGCAAAAGAAAAGAAAACGAGCTCTCGAGACTGATGAAGCTAGCTTATCATGGCTGTCCACACGCTCTATGAACCATGACGTAATCTTCTGTTATGTATGAGTCGAGTGGGGTCGAATCGAATTGAACCGAATACAGAAATAAACCGAATAGAATCAAATCAAATTGAGATTTTTCTATTCGTTTCGGTCTCTGATACACACCAAGTCGAGTTGAGAATTCTTCAGAAAAAAGTGTTATTTGTTATTGATCTGTTATTTATAACAGATAACAAAAAAATTTATTGTTATAAATAACAATTACAATAACAATAAATTCTCGCCCCTAGTATGTTAAGCCAATTTTTCAGGCATATAAAATCATAGTGCAAAGTTGTTCACGTGAGAGTTGAAAACTCATATCGAACATGATGCGAAGGTGACATGAAAAAAAAAGAAAAAGTACAATGATTGGTAATGAACAGAAGGCTGACATTTTGAACATTGTCGTAAATATGTTAAAGTATTATAGCGGAATAGATGTCCTCAAGTCATCATTTCTAGAAGATCTCTGTCAAAAAACGTTTTTAGTGCCCTATGTAGGCAGTGTGTAAAATAATTATTTGGACACGTTTATTTGGTTGGCCGTCATAATGTCGAAAAAAGGAAGAGGAAAAATGTCGAAAGGAAATATGTCGAAAGGAAAAATGTCGAAAAGAAAAAAATATCGAAGGGAAAAATGTCGAAAAAATAATATTTGCATGAAACATTGTCAATTCATATTTTCGAGAGTTGTAAATAATATAGTGCATGTTTTATTGCATGAAATTAAATTGAAATGTTAACACAGAAAAATATTAAAAAAAATAAAAAATGTTATTATTTCACGAACTGCACGAACCTCAAGTTTTTCTTTTTCTGGAAGATGACTATGATTGCCAACAGTTTTTATCAATAGATTAGTTGAATCAGTATGCCTTTTAGCTGCACAACCATTAATAGTGCATATCCAATACTTAGTAGTTTTTGTTGCTTTATTCAATTTAAAAGTATAATTATCGGAAACTAGTAGAGGTTTTCCTTTATTTGAATTTATAAATGAAATAGCTGGAGATTTTGCTTGAATTTCACCAGTTAAAATTACGAAAGCTTCAGCGATGACAGTACAAGTTTAGCTATATAATAATTCTTTGTTCAACTCTTTTATTCTACTTTTATCAATAGTTAGTCATCCTTATCAATACTGGCTAAACTTCTACACTAGTAAAATCATAAGGAAAAACAATGAACTAAATGTGATTAGAATCGCCGTATACTAGAGACATGATTATTTTTTTATTTTTCTGTTTTCGACATTTTTCCTTTCGACATTTTTCCAGCACACCGTTTATTTTCATTCTTTTTCTCGCTTCCCTAAAAGCTAGAAAGAATCTAGAAAGTGATTCAATTACAGAAAGCTGTTTCCAATAAGAATATAAGAGAATGAAAATTATACTCGAATTTCTTACAATTAGGTCTCCAGAAAACCATAACCCTAAACTTTTTGAACTTCGCACTTGCAAATATAACAAAATTTAGATTACATTGAAGGATAGAGCAAACAATCTTGTACGAAATAAGACATCTCCGAGATCTCTGCCACAGTTTTAGCTGAGTTAGAGAAATTTTGCGGAGGACCCAATAGTCAGTTTCCTAACATTTTGTAAGAAGAAAACTATTTCACGCGTAACATTAAGATGCTTAATTTTAACCGAAAAATGTGGCAGAGACCTCGGAGACGTCTCGTTTCGTACAAGATTGTTTGCTCTATCCTTCAATGTAATCTAAATTTTGTTATATTTGCACGTTCGAAGTTCAAAAGGCTTAGGGTTTTGGTTTTCTGGAGACCTAATTGTAAGAAATTCGAGTATAATTTTCATTCCCTTATATTCTTGTTGGAAACAATTTTCTGCAATTGAATCACTTTCTAGATTCTTTCTAGCTTTTAGGGAAGCGAGAAAAAGAATGAAAATAAACATGTCCAAATAATTATTTTACACACTGTTTGCATATACCACTAACGGAATTTTGATCTCCAAGCAGACTTTTATTTTAATAATAAAAAGTTAATTTATAGTGATTATTATTAAGTTAAAACAATTCTGTTACAAATTTTCATGTCTTCAAGGAGAATTACAATAAAATCCTGCTGTTGAAATCAATGTGGATTTCTAGATTTTTGTCAGTTCACAGAAAACCATTTTCATTACGAAAATACGAGGTGTTAGTTGTTATATAACTGTATGGAAAGCATTAATTCACATAATGAGAATTCTTTTGAGGATAAAAACATCACAAGGATGTCGATAGTTGATCATTTTTATGAAAAAGAAAATTCACCATTTATTTAATCACTATGTAGGTCCGAATGAGAAATATTGATGGCTGGGTGCGGATGGGAGTGGGTTTCCTATTTTTCTTTGCACCTTTACCTAAACCCCCTATCTTCATTAAAAACAAGAGAAAAATCTGTAACGGAGATGATCATTGAAAAAATTTTGAATTAGCCTCGCTGTATAAATCAACGTCTTCGTCTAATTGTTGTCGTATTTGTTCTTTGCTTCTTCCCTCTAAAATCTATTGTAGAATTTTTAATAGAGAAGAGAAACGTATACAATAATAGTTATAAATACAGGTACGATTTTCTCACACTGAAAACAAAAATGGTTGCATTACTTAAACTAAAAGAGTTTCGTGGAAGGTACGAAACCGAAAATGTTTCTGAATTCGCTGTGAAAATCAGAACCCTCTAAAAGGTTTCGGGAAAAGTACGAAACCCATGAAAAATATTTCCAGACGTTTGAAAAGGCTTTTTGATGGTTTCGTATCAATGTACGAAACTTTTGAAAGGGTTCCCAATTTTAAAATGAATTCGAAATCCTTTTTTTCAGTGCACTAGCCATCACTGTAATATGAACGAATAGAGCGCCCATAAGGTATTATCCGGCAATAAGTATAATTTCAGAGTACCAAGTAGATGATTGTGAGCCACGCTTTGACGTAACAAGAAATCGATAGCTGGTAAACCAAATAGAATTATTAGTAAAGTATTGTGGTGTCCCACAACTTAGACGGCCTGGATCAGTGGTAAGGCCACTGGTGCCATTGTAGAGTAGGGTCCAACTAGAACCAACTTTCAGTGCCGAAGCAGATTCATTGCTTCCCTCAAACGTTATTGTAAGTGGATCACGCAATGGTAAACTGGAGGCTGTACAGATTTTCAGACCGATGATCCATGATGTGCCTTCACGTGGTGTTATATAGAAACCAGTGTTTACACCGCATGTAGTTGAAGATGTACCTGATGTACAGTTCCCAAAACTCGTATATTTAGTGGTCATATTATTATCACACGCATTGGTGGGAATTTCTCCTGTATAGTATTTACCAACGGTGCTACCAACTGAAGATAGAGTACTGTTACCACCAGCAATCGTATTCCAAACGCCATAGATTGTCTCATTGTTACTGAAGGAGAATGATGTAGCTAGAAAACCGAAAAGAACATACGAATTGGTCTATATCAAACTTTTCTACTTGTCACATAATTCGAAGAGAATATTTATTATTTTTGGTTATCTAACAAGAGATCAGCTCG
The DNA here is from genome assembly GCA_900239685.1 of Rotaria macrura. Taxonomy (NCBI): domain Eukaryota; kingdom Metazoa; phylum Rotifera; class Eurotatoria; order Philodinida; family Philodinidae; genus Rotaria; species Rotaria macrura. The sequence continues at coordinate 26,644 of OENT01001651.1, forward strand.
TCTCTACCTTGACCATGCCACATCAGAATGCGTCTAGTAATAGATGCTCAAGACTTCAATGAATTGTAAAGATCTTCATCATGAATTATCTCGTCAGGGCAAATGTTTACACCATAATCACACAACAAATAAATCATATTAAAGCATGAATTTCTTCGCATACTATAAAAGAATTAGAAAAGAATTCTCAAGTTTCGTTGACATTCTGAAATTTTTTATCTAACATGTAATTTGTTCCATATACATCTGCATACGCTAATCTAAGAAACAGTTTGATAAGAGTCTAAAGCTAGTGTGAAAAAAAGTAAAAAATAAGTACGACGAAAAGTCATATTGATGACGAAAAGGAGCAATGAAATCTGGGAATTAGCTAGCGACTCATAAGAGCTGAAAGAGAGGATACTGTCGACATCTATGATGGGAAACAATTTTTTACTACAAGAGCTAATGATTGAGTAGCATGTTTTCATTTGGAAAAACCCTATATTAATGCTCGTGTATACTCAGTAGAATTAGTGATTCATCACTCACATGCTTGTCATGATCGAGTTGAGACGCATCTTCTTTCACTTCTTATTGAATATATATGTACAGCAAAATGTCAGAATTTCCCTCGATATTACATATCAAAAGCATAATCTTCGAATTCATCAAATTATGCACGAGGCAATCATTACTTGCAATGTTTTAATTTATGTATTTGTACTTTTCAATAGCATCTTTTCCTTGAGGAATATAGAAAATCGATTGCAATTAATTCTTAACCATTTTCAAATCCGCTGCACCATCCTGATACGAGTCTGATCGGATACTATGCGAACTAGCATAAAGTAGTGTCTTTGAGATACCCCATAATAACATTGGCGACTAATTGTTGACAAAACTTTTGTAGCTCTACAATTTTCAGAAGAAACTGGTCTGTTGATTCAATTTTCAGGAATAATTTCGAGCAATGAAATAGAAACTTGCAATAGCTAAATCCAACTTACTTGTCGCTGTGGTAGAGGTCGTTGTAGTCGTTGTAATTGTGGTCATTGTGGTTGTGTTGGAAATGCTTTCTAAAATAATCCCTTTTATGAAAGACCAAAACCCGCTTGAAAACTCTTGCAAAAAATTCTAGAATTATGCAAGAAGATTTCCGAAAAATTGAAGCACTTCTGAGAATAAAATCATGGTTTTAGACAGCACTGACATCCTTTGGTTCTCAATAATCCCGAATCGACACATGAGAAGTAGTTTAGAATATCTTTTTCTTGCTTTCAGAAAGTAATTGGTATATTTGGAAATCACCTAAGAATCAAACGATGGTGTGGTTGTTTTATTTCTTAAGATTGACGACAACATTCGGACCAATACCGAAGCCCATATTCTTACTAGAGGTTGTTCAAAATCTTGTTTGAGATTCCGTTGAATTCTTGGACTAGGATTCGATCAGACATGAGAGAAAAACTAGAGATTCGTACATCATTCTGTTTCCAGGATTCCTGTAGGATTTCGCCGTTTTTTTAAAAACTCTATAAAACTCAATCGGATGCAATAATCAAAATAATTATTCGTGATTGCTTTTGTTTTTTACTATTGTATTTGTTTCTTTAAAATAGCAATTTTAATTTAATAATGACAACACCAGCCTTGACTTTCCTCCTTATAGTCTCTGAATAGATTTTATCCGAACGGTAATGTGCATTCAAGAATCAAAAGCAAACATTAACTTTTGTGCTTCTGCTTCTATTTTTCAATCTGATCTCTTCGAATGACTAAGTAGTATAGCAACAATGGAGAAATGAGGATCTCTTTCATATTAATGTTTGGTTGAAACACAGAACGGTATCGAAATATGCATTGACTGTCGTTCTTTGTGAGTTCTTATATTGGGTTTTGATTGTGAAGAGCTCAGGGACCATCATAAGGGTTTCTTAAACCTCTCTCCGAGAAAGCACTGCAACTGTTTTTGGGTGTCCTGTAATTCTGAAAATTACTTGCCAACACTATTATAGGTTTTCAGAAAGTAACGAAATCTAAAGTCTTCAAAGGGTTTCTCATGAGACAGATATTTTGAGAGAGTCACTGTACTAGTGCAGACACCTTACGTTGTCAATTTGAGTTTGACAAGTTGATTCCTACCGACAGACCAAGGAAAATTATATGCAGCATAATACGTCAAAATTTACCCCCCTTAATAAAACTACTGTAGATTTGTTTTCTGCTTTTCGCCAGAAAAGTAAATTTTTAGAACTCTTGCTGCGATAAATTTTTCATATTACTTATGGTAATAAGGCCGCCACGAGAATAATGTTTTCTACAATATTTATACTAAAGAAAACAATCAATCCAACCAATATCTCATTTATACTTATAGCACACTCTTGCTCGATGGATTCATTTGTGAAAAAAATCATAATTTAAAGTAAGATGCTCCGTCAAAAGGCAACAAAATACTAGCTGACGATGGAAATTCTAGATTTCAACATGTTTCTACGTGGAAGAATCACTTAGCATAGGGAGAGACTAAGAAGATGATATTCAGAGAAAAAACTCTTTCAAGTTGAATCCAATGTTGTCGCTGTGTTTAAAATAAATGTTAGCATACCTGCAGTTGTCGTGATTGTGAAATTTGTGAGTGCACTAAGAATTCCATATACAACAAGTACAATCACAGAAAAACTAAATGCTATGATGAGTGGCATCATGTAAATAAGTCTCGAGTTCGATCCAGTTCGATTATTACTGTTGTCTTTCTTTGAAATTCTATAAAAACAAACAAAAATTTGTGTAACTTCAAAATTATAAATGGGATTGAGTTTGACATCATTTTTAAAAACCTATAAATTAATTCTATTAATCGAACTTACTCCCCAATGACTGTCGATGGTGGGAACATTTCATGTGACCAGTGTTTATCCACTGAATTTTCAGTTGTCTACGATGGACCACTGCGTGATAATAGTAAATGCTTATCGAGTTTCTAATTCCTATATCGGGAATCGAACTGTAACAAAAAAGTGGTTGTTTAGTTTTTCATGGTAAACTAAATCTGATGACCATGCCGATAGGAAATAGAAAAAGAAACTACTTGAAATTAAATCGGAGGTACTGTGTTACTATTGATGCAAAGTATTTTGACGGAAAAATATATATCTAGAACACATTTTGAACTTGAAACTTGCTTTGTGAGTGAAAATAGGTTCCAGCTCGGAGCTCCTTTTCTCATCCACTCTGTTTCAGAGAAATGACTGCTGCGATGGCTTTCATCATATGCTGATTAACAAGAGGAAGCCTATTTCACAATACTCACGGTACCATGGTTTCAACCTTTCAATGTGCTTTTCAATGTTTTGAGGCTTCTGAGCACAAAAAGCTACAATTCCATTCATTTGAATGCAATTATTCAAACGTGCCCAGGACAAAGTCATGAGTGAATTAAAAATAACGAATGAAAATGATCGTACGAAGAAAAATATTATTGATTTATTGTATTGAATCACATCTGTAACGTCAAACATTCCAGGCACCGCAGATTCTTAACTGGAATGAATTCTTTATTCTTTATTGTGGGCTTTAGAAATTCAAAGTACACAGTAGGCATACGAATAGAATGAAAACACTGGAGAACGAAACAACGAACAAAAGAAGTTTCGGTAATCTATGATTATACTGGATGGGATGAATTTTATTTACGAAGTTCATATGACTGAATTTGAGTTTGCGACAAATCCGTTTTGCAAAAAAACTTGTACTTAAATCTCTACAACTATGTAATTAATTATGGTCAAAACTGCAATGCAGTTACTCCCAACTGTGATGAGGGTTTCTGTGTAGAGTGGGGGTGGGTGGGTAGGTATCAGTCTGGAATCGATTTCAGATGATTGCTAGAGTTTGCATGTGGTTATTGCTTTGTATGAATTGATATTATGCGCAAAATCCACATCCAGTTCCTGGGGGTAAACTTGCTCTCGATACCCATTTCTCAAAAAAGAATTGATTGCTTCATTCAGATCTTAAGAAAAGAACTGATCAATATATCCAGTTCTCAGATAAAACCACTGTATGTAGACAGCTCTCGACAACGAACTAAATAGTCAGTCAATTGAGTTTCTGAAAAGAGAATCGTTTACTTTGTATTACATTTGTGTAATAATATGCAGCCCATCGAAGTAGGATGTCTCTTAAACCTACTCATTGGTTCCAACTTTTATTGATTGATAAAGATTCTTCTTATATCATGTTTTAATTTTCATTCAAGAACAAAACACTCACACTCGAATAAGTTGTTTCACCTTATTGTAACTTGTGTAAGTCGTGTTTCTATTGTGCGAAACCTTATGTATACAATAATGATTTTTTCCTCCCATAGACTCAATCGGTTTTATTCCATCTCATTAAAAGATTTAATTTCGTATCTATTTTATTTTGTTGTTTCTCAGATTGGTGACTGTCCAGCTAATTACTTCGCGTTTTCTTAAAGAAAATTAACTTACTTTCTGCGAGTCGCAGACTTAGGATGGATGCTTTAGAGAAACTTTGTCAGAATACCGTTGAAATATCTTTGAATCATTTTACTGTCAATAATCGTGAGTACCATCTGGCGTTCAAAATATGCCGCTGAATCGATCCGAATTTCCTTTTTAAAATGTTATTGGAACTGCGAACATTTCTTAATCTGGTTAAATTAAGCAAGCTAAAAGAAGAAGAAGAAGAAAGAAACCAATCATAAAGAAATGATCGAGAATGTTTTTAGGTAACTAACAGTGCTGCCATCTTTTAGGGTTCGTAAAGCAGAAAATACTAGAGAGAAGCATAAAATGGTAGAAACTAATCTCCTGGATCCTGAGAATTCTTGCGTTCTTTACGAGCTTATAGAAAAATCGAAAATCACTCTCTCATGCATTCTACCATCGTGAATCGACTGCATACATATACACGTATGCTTTATCGTATATGAAACGTGGATCGATACAGTCGTACTGATGAACATTTCGTTTCTCAGCTGTTTATCGATGCAACAGAATGAAAAAAAATTCTTTCGTTCTTCTTGTCTTCAGTCTGAAGACAGCGATATTCAAGAGGTTAAATTGTGAAAAGGTAGGAAAAAATTAGACAGCTATTTATTTTTACTCAAAATCGTTTTTGAACTTTCTCTTGTTGCTATTATGGAAATTTTCCCACCAAACTACATTCTCTTGCAACGATTCAAACGAGTTAATAGGCTTGTGAGACATATTTTCTGTTTGAGAAATATTTTTCGTTTGCTTTCAAAATTTTGTATAAATTTGAGTAATGTATTCATGGTTTTGCTATAATCATAATCCAATATCATTTTACATTTATTTTTTTTTCGTTGGCTAAGAGAACAATTGAATTAAGATTAAAGAAAGAGTAAACATGTAATTTGGAACGCATAGCAACTGATCTTGTTAAACAACCACAATGATAGGAGAAGCTTTCAAAAATGCAGCCGGAGCAGATTTTCAGCTGTGATGAACATCTCTGCAATAGATAAAAAAACTCTAAAAATTATCGTAGATACTTTTAACAGGTAAATCTCAACTTTTAAATTCAAATTACACTATTGTAATTTGTGAAGCATGTGAAAAAGATTTTAAATCGCGTTGTGCATAATGGTTATCGAGGAGGCGAAGCTTAAACCATGATAGGCGTCGGTTATTCAAAAATATTCTTGATCATAATTATGTCATCGATCGAATTCAATTCATTTTATTTTAAATACGAAAAAGAAAACTGATCGATTCTAACAACCACAAACATCTCAAGCCAAGCTTGAATATTTTAAAAACGGAACTCATTGAAACGTATTCTATTCCGATCAAATTTAACAATGCTTTCTCACTAAACACTGAATGCTTATTGTCTCATCAGAGTGTGTCCTCGCCCAGATGGCACTTTAACTAAGTAAAAGTAAAATAAAGATCATATGCGATTGCTACTAACTTAATAGAAGTTTTTGGCAGTTCAAATGCTAGCAATAAATAAATTCTTTTTTTGTTAACAATAGTATTGTTTTGCACAAATTTGAAGTTTGAATTTGAAATATAGTTATTCAAAATATCCCAGATTATGTTTAGGATTGTTTCGTTTTTCTGAAGTAATTTGAAGAGTTCCCGATTTAACGACACAATAAAAGGACACTATTTTTGAGTTATATTAATGTGATAAATTCTCTTTCGAATTTGAAGTAAAATATAATACCATAAACCAGATTCGAAAACGCCAGTGACGCGGATTCTGATGAAACCTGGAAGAGCCCAATCAGAACCTAGTGTTGCCCAGGTGGATTTTATATCAGACTCTGGGTCATTGGATTCTCGTTCAAATACCGAAGAATTCTGGCAGCTTTAAGACTATATCATAAAATCTAATGGCTTATATTCATCCTGGGAGAAAATAAAGATTGGTGAGGAAGGGAAACAATGAAAATAAAATCACAGTAGCTCTGTCCTTAGTAATTAGAAAGAGATGATACCCTCAAACAGAATAAAGATGAAAAACGTTAACCAGCAATGTCGATACCAATTTTCTTCACGTTTTCAAAGAAATGACTTCATAGACTTTAAAAATACTCATAAAAGTCATGTAAAAGTGAAGAAATAAAAAAAGCAGAAAAAAAGCAATCAGAAAAGCAGAAAGCATAAAAAACCATCATAAAGCAGGATTTTCTTATAAACGCAAAAGATTGGGCAGTTCCAATGCATGAGAACAGAAAGAAATATAAAATATACTAAATCTATTATAAATTGAAAAATTCATTTAAAAGATCATGATGAAGAAATAGAGTGACTGCATAATCAATTATTTGAGCAAATCGACAAACTATTGGGGTGCGAGTGTGTATCTAGAAATCTTCGTGAACGATATTGAAACCCAAATCCTCACCATCCTCCAACATTATTAACGACAGATGTAAATAAATATTTATTGGGTCTTATATTTTTAGATAGAAATTAGTGGAATGGAAGAATCAGACGTTCAGCCAGACTAAACTTTCACAGGACTGGTTTGCCTCTCGTAGATCAGGTCTAAAAGCGTGGCCTATTTCTGCCATGACAGGCAGGCAGATTAATGAGTCTGATTAGAGCTCTGTGTTTTTTACACGAAATTCGAATATAAAATCATACACGGAAGACACAAAAATTCATTGTTTAAAGTTTGATATTTCTGTCAGTGATAAGAAAAGACTTGCGAAAATTTTAAATATCTAGATTACTGATACCTGTGCGGAAAAACGTAGGAAATGAGAATTCATAACTGATGACAAGGGAAAGTTTGCCTAGATTTTTTTTCTGTGATATAACACTAGAAATATGTTAGCTGTTAAGACATTCGCTTGATTATCTTTACCCATTTCCAGGGCAAACCTATCATATTAAAAGAGTACAGAAATGTTGTGAAAATGTTAATAGATTTTATAAATATCAAAGAATCTACGCCAATATATTATTATGATTCGCATGTATGAATAGCTCTATACAAAGAATATGAGAATCAATTCAAAATAATTCAGTTAGTTAAACACACAGTATTTAAAACTTTAGCGTCATTTTTCAAGCTTTACTGATGGTGTAAAACTATTCGAGCTAGAATTAGAAAAATTCTAAGAACTTTTTATCGTTTCGACAAAACTGTTTGATTTAAAAGAAACAGAGACCGAACCAGGCTTTAGATAATACCACTTCTATACAATAACTTTTAAGCCAAATTAATTTATTTCATTCAGGCTTTATAACTTTAATCAGTCTTGTATTTAGTTGAATTATTCTTTGATTCGAATTATTCGCGTCAGTACGCAAAGCTCATCATTTTAAACAAGCATATGTATTCAACATCTTCCTTGTGGTTTAAATCAAGAAATAACTATGAAAAAATCCTCAATTGAATCAAACGTAAACTTAGCTTAATCAACCGAACCCGCCTCTGTCATTTCCTCCTGAGATGTAGTTTGGACTTAACAAATGAAAATAAAGTTGATAGCGAATCAAAAAACGATGAGACTTTCTCTTTTAAACAATATTCTAGGAAAACTGTTGCAAGCAGTTTCAAGTACTACGTTTACAACTCGATCTGTTGGAACTGTAAATGTGATACATTGTCTAAGTATTGGTTCGAACTTCGAAGTTGTTGAGAAAATGTACAGAATAAACAACAAGTATGAAAATACAGAACGGTATGAATCTCATTGATGCAAGGCTATGCAATAGAAAATATCATGCCAGCACTCAGCTTCAATAAATATGGATGATACTGATGAAAAATAAGTTCTAATGGATGTTGATATTTGTCGGTGTCAGCATTCATAACATTTAAATTCACATGCATACCCAAGCCTACACTTACACCCACACCTTCACGAAACTATCAAACGGTATGTATTCATAATCCATTTTGAATTTCAACAAGAAATTTAGAGTTCCAAGTGGAATAGTCTGAACGTTAACTTTTGAATAACCCTATAAATGGAGAAATTCTTCAACTTTTCTGTAGAAGATTGTGCACAGCTGCTAAGATGGAGTCTTGGTTTGCTCTACCTTTCGATCTATTAAATGGCGTCCAGAGAAATTTTAAAAACCTCGTGCCTGAATCAAAGTTCTTGATCCATTCTATAGACAGAATTTAGAATTTTCATTGAATTTCTATACTAAGAGTTGTAAGAGAATCATTCGATGATCCATGGAAAGGTCTAATAAATCCTTGTTGACAATAACATGTATCGTGATGAGTAATATTCTGTAGACGATCCATCGTATATATTAACAGGAAATTATATTTTCACAATAGGTTTTGGGCTGCAGTTTCTTATAGTGTCTGTGTCGGTGTGAGTGAGTATGAGGAAGATTCATATTCATACCCTAAATACTTGCAAAATCGACACTCGCATTCATAACCATTCCTACATGCACACTCCATCCTCCTACTATGTTCTATGCTGTAGTGTCTTCACATTTCTAATTCATCCCCGACTGGAAATAAATATACGAAACGATATTTAAATTAGGGTCCCTCGGGAATAACTTTTCTTAGTTCCCGTTTCCCGTTCCAGTTCCCGAAGAAAAAATAATTTATTCTTGTTCCCGTATTCAATTCCCGAAATCTCCACAGGAATTGCCTTCCCGAGTCCCATTTCCGAAAGTTTTTCACAGGTTCTATTATTTTTCCCTTGTTCACATTGAAAGAATTTTAATGTGACATATCACCTTATTGCGACATCCCGTGTGTCACAACAAACGCATGAAAGAAAGAAATTTCGCGTTGGGTATTTGCTAATAAATGATACTGTTCGCGTGTCACTGTTAAAAGCTTTCATATTCGCCGATGTTCTGCCTCATATTTTCATTAATGTTTGACTTGACTTATTTATTCGATTCTTTTAAGATTAGCTTCGTTTATCCTGTCGATATTGATCTATTGTTGGCATTCTATACACCAGTGATGGGATCGGTTCGTGTTTTTTAACGAACCCAATCGAATTGAACCGAAAAAATTTCAAATCCAACCGAACCGATTAAAAGATAAAAAAAACGTTTGTCGATTTCTGCTATTTTTTTCAAAGATATTCATTTATAAAAATTTATTGACGACGTGATTATAATACTTTCGATAGTTCTGAGAGTGACTTTGAAAGCTGAGCTGCAGACAATTTTTAAAACACATGTATTTTCTCTTTTATGTTAGAAAAATTTTTCAATCGGAAAAGACTAGTGTACTTTTAGTGGATAGCCAATTTCTTTCGAAATGAAGAACGATCATTAGATTTTTTCATCGGTTAGTGCAAAGAGTAGAATTTGTCTCAGCTAGCAGTTCATTGTTCATTGAAGGACGTTGTTTGAAAATGTCATGTAACCTAACTTTGAGAAATAAACTAAATATGTTACACTTTCCAGGTTTTTTTCTTTACTTTTTTAGTATATCGTTTCGGACTGGCGAAGCACTTGAAAATAGTAACCTCATGACGATGGGAAATACATCTATTAGAAAGGAAACAATTGTCCTTCAAAATATAACGATTTTGTCGAAATTCTAAATTTTATTTCGTTTTTTACAGCTTGAGAGGTAATAACCACTATGACTGTCTGAATTTGAAAGGTCTGAAAATCTCAGTAAAGTTACCCATTTTGAAATATTAGTTAGATACTTTTTCCTAACTTTTTTGCTGTATGTTAAAGATTATTTTAAAATTCAAAACAGAGAGATATTTATTTGGGAATTAAAAGGTAACACAAATTGATAATCAATTAATATTATATGTATAAGTGGTTCCTGCTAAAATGTTGTCTGTAAAAGTGTATACTGAGCGATGAGCAGAATTATTACTCATGATTCATGACTGACGATTTTTGAAGCAGCTGGTTCAATCATAAGAATGTGCTATACTATCTTCGAAGTAAACTAACTCATCAATCATTTTATTTATGTTATTCTAAAATACTGTGAAGCTTCCGATCTTGTTCAAAAAGTCGTTATCAGCACTAATTTTGCATGAAAGAGAATTACACATAATACATACAACGATGGCTATTCTTATTTTTATTTTTCGTTCTGTTATGAACATCGCACCGAGGAAAAGAATTTCTCCCATTCGTGGTGCAATGTGCAGAAGAGAAAGAAAGATAAAAATTTCTCTATATATTATGTATAATTTTCTTTAGTCTAAATTACGTGTTGATAACGACCTTTCAAACGCGGTCGGCAGCCTCACAATATCGTTGAATAAAGTAAATAAAATGAATGATGAATTAGTTAACCTTGCAATTAGTATATTCATTTATGTATGGTGCACGTAATTCAAAGTTTCCACAAATGTTAATATTTACTTAAACGCACATCATTACATTTGGGTGACCGCTCAATTCGTCGCACGACAATTCGTCGCGATCAATTCGTCGCGATCAATTCGTCGCATGATCAATTCGT
>OENT01001652.1:0-37563 GCA_900239685.1 Rotaria macrura
TTATCCTCGTCGTCAACGATTCGTTGCATGAGTTGATTCTTTTGTGTATCGAAGATGAGAGATGTTCGAAGTGATTGATGTTTTCTTACAACCAATTGAAGAGCGTCGTGAAGTTTTTCTGTCGATAGCGTATGTTGGGGAGACAAGCGATAAAGAAAAGGCATATTGAAGATGGCCACGAGCGGTTGACTGATTGATGCACGGGCTTGTGCAATTGATGATGGATCTAGTATAACGTAGTAATTAAATTTGCATGAGTGTTGAAGGTCTTATATATTATTGGAAGTTAGGATGAAGATTTGCATTCTATGATTATTTTGATGAATTGCTTCGCCTCGCCGCCCCATGGTAGACTTTCGAAATATATACCGTAATTTTATCGATCAGCACTCACTCATTTTAATATATTCATTTATATAGTTGTGTAGAAAAGAGAATAAAGGAAACTTTTTCATTCATTGCTTGGATCTATTTAAGTACCTGAATTTTTAACGAGAAAATTGAATAAATTTCACAGACACTTGTCATCCGAGAAGGTAATTAGTATGAAAATTAATTTGACAATTATGAAGCAATCAGCTTTATCTTAAGCTTAATCAAGAAACCAAAACGTTCTTCGGGGAGCTCATGATTGGATCTAGCTTGTTGAAATCGTTTTCATTTTGTCTCATCCATCCATTTGAAATTCTAGTGAGAAATCAAGTTGAAATCGATTATAATACGGAATAATCAGTGAAGTTCGCTTTTCCTATTTTGTTTATTGTAATCAGTGTCACGTTTTTCTGTATGCTCATTTCTGAGTGAAAATCTTCTTAACCTGCTTTTACTCGCTGTATTATGAATCTAAGGATATCTTATACAAAAGTAGGTCATGTATTATATTATAAGTACATATGAGTAGGGATGATCAATTCATATTTATGAAAATTTAGTGACTAGAAAACGAATTCTGGAAAAATAAGACTCATTTCAAATCAAGACTTTTCTGACTAGAATTTTAAAAAATTATAATTTTGCTTGAATTACTATTGAAATTGAACTCCAATTTAAAAGCACGTAAGTTCTATTTCAATAGATTCATAATGATTCAAATGCATAAAAATAAATTAAAATTCATTATTGTTGAATGAAAATCTCTATTACTTGATTTTGAATCCACAAAAACGTTTTTATTTAAAATTTAACTTGTGAAGCAAGTAAGATCACATCTTTTTTAGAACTTCACAACACTTTAATTGAAAGTAAATTGATTGAAAAACGTCACACTTATATGAGAGCAAGCTACTAATATTTTAGGTTACCATTATTTCTATATTCTTATATTTACTCTCGCCCATATATAGAGAGGTATCTATATCTATGTCTTTATTTCTATTGACGCATATCTACGTTTATTTTCTTCGTATTATTATATCTATGTCCGGACTTCCACATCCTCCTATATGTTGCCTTGAAACCCTGCATTATTACCCAGATGAATGAATCCAACGCTGAATCCTATCGGAACATACAATATCCGACGAACGGACAAAATCCGATGGGATTCCGGGTTGAGGAACTACTAACAAATCCGGCGGAAAATTCATATTTTATTATTTGGACGCAATTTGATATGCGGAGCCAACACTGGAGATTGTTCAAAGCCCATCAACAGATGGCATAGGATCCGACTGCTGGAATGATTCTCCTGGGTAATGCTATCGTCTTATATTGATAGTAATACTATTGTCTCGACGCCTTTGCGTCTAATTAATTGGAATTGAACCATGATGCTTATATGCTGCTTTGTGCTCTCACTTCTATGTGCTTAGTCCTATACTCTTGCGCTTTTATTCTGATATCTGTAGCTTATACGTGTATTTCGGCAATCATGCCATTACATCTACCTCGCTGTCACTTTGATTTTGGACCTATTCTCTGATAGATAATTTTTCTGGAATTTTCTCTCTTTTCTAATAGTGGTGTCAGTTTTTATAAATGAAACTCAGTATCACTGTGAAAAATCTAGATATGTATCTTCCCTGTAAATGCCATCTATCAGTTACGTAGTTTAGATGCGTGTTAATAAAAATTCAACCCTGAACAAAAGAATTCTTTGAAAAATAAGCAGAGAAACACACACTTCTGTGAACAAATGATCCCAGGAGAATTATTCCAACAGTCGAATCCTATCGGACAGCGTTCCAATCCAATTTTATGTAAATTTTTATTAAACTGATGAATTCCTGTAGGAATCCGGATTGTGGATCGATGTTCGGATCTCTAGTACTGTGATCCGATCATATCTTACTATCGGATCCGATGTAACCTATTGGAGGGCTTCGATAAACCTCCAGTGTTGGCTCCAGATACTAAATAGTGTGCAAAAATTAAAAAAGGAATTTTCGTCAGATTCGTGAGTTGTTCTTCCACCAGGAATCCCATTGAATTTAGTCGACTCCTCAAAATCTTGTAAGATTCGATGGGATTATTGATGTTGGATTCATCCACCTTAGATGTTTAAATTAGTAATATTTCTTTGTTGCTTTCAACTTCACACCATTGGAATACTACAAGTGATGATATATGAGAAACATGAAAGGAGCTAGCAATCTTATCCCAGGTACGTAAAAAAAAGGCGAACAGACCAATAAGTCTCCTAGCCTTTAATCAGGACCTATGTTGCGTTCTATCTCGTTTTTCAAAAGTCCTGGAATGTGACTACTTCGAAATCATTGGCAGTCTTCCCACTCTATTTTGACTACTTAAGTTGCTAGAACCGCCATATTAAGCTATATTTGATCTTGTTTAGAAAAGAGGTTAGGCATGCTAAGCGGTTCAGGCATCGGTTGAAAATAAAAATGTAACTTAAAAATATAATCGTCTATGAAAAAAGCTGACCATTTGTATTATGTAGACGTCTAGTCCAGACTATTCTAAATAATAGAAATATCAGATAAAATGCTTGGTAGAAAAAGATCAGTTTATGTTCTAATTTACTACTTGACACAGTTTAGGGAAATTTTTCACAACTGTTTCTTGGGGATAAAAATCATTTATAACATGACAAAGGAGTAGCACATTTATTTAAAATGTTTAAGAAATAATTAAGTAAAGAAAATAAATTAATTGCTCTTTACTTTACTAGGATAAGTAGTAAATAATTTATTTACTTTTTGAAGCAGTGAAGTAAATGTACCAAACAAGTGTAAAATGAATAATGTGAAGCTTCTATGAAATCTTAATGCTTCTGAGAACATTTCAGTAAAAGAAAAAAAATGTAATTGAATAAAGATTACTACACAAGAGTAATCAATGACGATTCGACTCTGTATTATTCAGTAGTTTTGAAAATAGAGATTCGTCAATATTGAGTGCGATAGAAAATCCTGAGTAGACTTAAACCTGCAATAGACTGACCTTCTTTGGTGTTCTTCATTTTACTTTCATTCACATGCCTCTTATCATCAGCTGTATTTTCAAATAGAAGGTCAGCATGCTCAGCAATGGTTGGATGTTTTATGAACTCTATGGTCGAAAGCTTGTGGTTGAAATTGACAGAATATTGATGAAGTAGGTTTATAAACGAACAAGGATCATCCTTGAGTGAAAAAAACGAAGTTGAAATATTTAGTATTACACCAGAGTGAGATATTAGTTCTTCCCAAATTTTGTGTAATCGTTGTTCTATCTCTGTTCGCAGTAGTTTATCTTCATTTGACGATATTGAAAGGCTAGTAATACCAATTGATGGAAGATATTTTTGATTAAAATTTCCATTTTGATCGACAGGTAAATCATCCACAATCACAAAAATAGATGGGATCATTCTTAATGGAAGATAATTTGAGCAATAGTTTCTCAACTGTGGAATAGTTTGTGTTGTTTGAACGTATGCAACGATATGATCAATGTTATCATGCTTTGTTTTGATGATGGCACAGTTGCTGACTATCTTCCTGAGAACGTTTTTGACTGTTTCAAGATCCATGTACTGAATTTTCAATCGTACATAATAATATTGACGTCGTTTGATTTCTAGCTGTTTGGTTTCGGTATTTAGTCAAGTAGAATCATGCGTTTCTTGAAATAAAATCTGAAAAGGAGGGTTAAATTTTGTAAAGTTTAAATTCACATCCACCTTTCTTCCTCTAAGGATGATGACGGAAATATAAATTAAATAAATAATTGATGAATTGATTTATATCAAATTAATTTAATTGCCCATCGCAGAACGAGGCTGACAAGTTTAAAAGAAAGTTAAAAAATATGATAGACACCTTCTGAAGCACACCAGAGATCATTGAAAACTAGGATATAGTTGGAATGAATATGGGGTATTTCTTCGTTCCCTTGGGAAGAAATTCAATACCAGATCTGACCTGCTGGCCCAGTCTCGAATCAAATGCTGAAATCTTGGTTAATTAGATGAGTAATGATTTGTATCTGATCTAGCCACTGGAGATCGGTCAAACTCTTGTGTTCAATTCATTGCAACTCTGATAGAGGGATTCGATGAAATTCCATGAGTAATTATATATCTGAATGTCATTACATGAACCTGATTTTGGCGCGATTGGGTTTTTTTATTATAAAAATTCTATCATAGTTCTTTCGAACTCCTGTTCGATGCGATGTCAGTCTGTTATCGAAATAATTCTGTCTGATGTGTAATCCCATGTCCCTTGAATCGGCTAAAAATTGTCGACTAATCGCGATTCATCGAAACGATAATCGTGCGCTGAATTGCGATAGAATCGCCGATTTTCCCCGATTATTTTAGCGATTTTTACGATGAATCGCGATTTTATGCAAGATTTAACCGTCTGTTTACTGATATTCTCTACTATTTCATTGGTTCTTTTGGAGACACAGATTTGGATTTTTTCTTTAATTTAATCCCATTTTTTTCGTTATTAGGTATATCAGATCGTCCGATCTGTCCAATCTTGAATTGGTCAAATTCTTACCAGACCACTTCAGTGCTATCCGCTCCAGATCATGGATCAAGATTGGCATTTCCTTGATTAAAAATAACCAAGATATAATTTATTAGAAAAGAATATTTCGAAAACGTATTTGTTATGAATTCAACGGCATTGTTTATATATGTTTGTGTGTTCATAACAAAACGGTGAATGATTACTTACCATGATTTATCAATGATTTTTGAAAATCAGCTCTTCTTCCAAAATCGTGATAAAATCAGAAATAATCGCCGATTATGATAAATCACGATTTTACGCCAATATTTTAGAGAATCGCGAAAATCGCGGCGATTTTCACGACATGGGATGGTTATTTAGCTATCACATTTTCAGGGACTGTTCAGTCGTTACACGATCAAGGGTCTCACTCTTTCTGGGTAGAGAATGATATTTTTAAAACAAATAGGCTTGTTCTTTAACGTGGCATGTGGAGATTCTCAAAAGCTGAAGTGATTTATGCATACTATGAAAATTTTTTTAACTTTCAAATATAATCGGGTTAATGTATCAACTCATTGTTAAGAGATAAGAATAAAATGTTATTTGATATTTTTTATTTTGTGCTGTTAGGGCTTTTGATACACACCGAATTGTATCGACTACATAGGATTCTCGAGATAATCTGAAGTCATATAGAAGCTTAATATGAATAACAGTTCAATGCACTGATTCTTTGTTGATAATTTGATAGCTTGATCATTACGTTTTAAAAGGGCTGGTACATGAATACTAATTGTCTTTGTCCGAAAGAGAGTAATGATGATATTCAATTTCTTTGAAAAATAAATAGTTCTCAACTCTACTCGAAATTCTCAATCAATCATACGATCCATATATAATTCGACTCGGTTAGAAATTATATGCTCTTCAATGCAATAGGTGATCATTTGTTTGAAAATAAAGAACCTCACTATCAATGATTTAGAGCAGATCTACATGACGTCGGGCTCGTTTTCTATCTACGAAAGATAAAGTAGGATGCTCATATTCACATTTTAAATGCGATGAAAAATTCAATATGAGTCTGACATTAGTACCAAAGGCGACAAAACATGAAGTGAGAAACTGTAAATACTGCTATAGTCACTTTAAAAGTTCATTTGAAGTGGGGTATGTTCCAGAAACTGAGTAATTTTTGATTAAACTCACGAGGGGTGTTAAGTGCACTAAAAATAACAGGAATTAATTATTATATTAAACATTTTTATTGTTGGAAAGGAAACTGTATTCCATATTAGGCATGTGGCAGCTCCCGCTCCTGAGAGCTGGAGCTCGGGGGTAGCTCTTTTGGGCAGCTCTCGAGAGCTATGGAGCTGGAGCTGTCGCACACCTATTCCATATTAATATGTTAGCGAATAACTCTTCCCGGATATTTTTCTTTCTATCGTTTTTCTACTTTTGGTAGGTATTTCTTTTTTTATGAACTATCTAAGGTCATTTCTTTATATTTTCCTTATATTTCTTTCCTTAAACCCTAGATGTATACATATATTCCATATATGCATATCCCTTCCTTTTTTTCTTGTGATGTAGATTACAGAACTACGAGATGATTGATAAATATGTGCGTCCGTGAACATTTTCGATATGAAATAAAATAAGAAAAAACAACGAGCATAAAGCTCTTCATAATACTACACTTTACCATTTCAAATACATTCCTCATCAGCATCAGAATCGAAAAGGAAAAGGTTAGAAAGCAATGTATTATTGAATACTCACACTATGGTGAATACGACAGTGTGAAACTAGGATCTCAATTCAGTCAGAATATTTTCGCATACAGCTGAAAATATTAATTTTATCCATGTAAAGTGAATAATTGGGAACTCCCTCGAAAGAGATTAACTACACTCTAAAAAAATAAGTACTTTCCTGAACTCCCTAAAAAGGTTCGGTAGATTTCAAATAGCATCCAAATGACCCGAAATGCTTAAAAAACGATTCTTCAGTTCTACGAAACCACTAAAGGATCTTCCCGTGTGCCCACCGGCCGAACCCTCTCCTACGAAACCTTTTTTTAAGTTTCGTAGAGCAGAAAAAGGTTTCGAAAGAAAATGCGAAACCTTTAGAGTTTCGTAGAAAAAAACTGCGAAATCACTGAGGGTTAAGAAGAAACTCTAAAGGTTTCGCATTTTCTTTCGAAACCTTTTTCTGCTCTACGAAACTTAAAAAAAGGTTTCGTAGGAGAGGGTTCGGCCGGTGGGCACACGGGAAGATCCTTTAGAGGTTTCGTAGAACTGAAGAATCGTTTTTTAAGCATTTCGGGTCATTTGGATGCTATTTGAAATCTACCGAACCTTTTTAGGGAGTTCAGGAAAGTACTTATTTTTTTTAGAGTGTATGATGATGGACAGTGGTGAGTAAACTAAATGTTTTTCATACAAACTAGAGAATGTCTCTTTCGCAAGTAGCAAACATGATTCATGGTCTAATTGAAATACCGTACAGTTGACAAAAATTTTATTCGAAAGGTCATCAACCCATTGGTTTCAATATCCATGGATCAAATTCTTCACTCATTGATTTTGCTGAATTTTCTCTTACTATAAGACTCATAGTCAGGTGAATGGCAAGTAGAAACATATTCTGCTGCAAAAGCTTTTAATAGAATAGATAGATTCACTCAAAGTCGATTGAATTTTGACCTATTCAGTTTCAGGTTTATCATATAATGAAAAGCGTTCGCTAAATGTCTTTAAAATTTTATGTGTGCGAAGTTGCTGTGGGACTGTTTCTCTTTTTATCAAACAAAACTACTGACGTTTACTGCTTACTTGATCAAGCCATTGTGTAAATATTCTAAGTACAAAAAGATCTCATGTGCAACCCCTGTATTTAAAAGATATACTAACAAAGTCTACAAATTCGATTTAATTCAATATTCGTTATGGTGGCAAATGAGCCAGAGGCTTCTTTGCGGAAATATTTTCAGCGAACATATTTTTTATGCGAATTACGAGGAGGAAAACAGTAAGTGTACAATATTGAAATCTTCAGCTTAATTAAATGAGAATTAATCTTTTATTACACTTGAGAAAAGAAATGCAATATATTGAATTTCTTGATTTTAAAAGGTGCAGATTTAGAAATGAAGTCTTTGATGGAGAAAATCAAAGAACAGTCCCAGAATTTTGACCTATGAACATAGCAAAATGACTCACCATCAAACATGAGCAATCGAATGTTATGAAGAAAACATTTCTTTAGTTTCTGCAGTCGCTGCTTTTCTTGCTGATTAAAACGTTTAAGTTTTCGCAACTTTGTCTTTTGGAGTTATCTTTTCGTTATTTTCTCCTTTCACTATTATAGTTTGCGCTCAATCAACATAACATCAACCACGCCTCAGGAATTTTATTTTTTATGTGTATGAAGATATGCAACCTGATTCCTGCTCAACTTGCTCTAGCCTACAATTTTTTCCGATTTCTGAATATATTGACTTGAAAATGATGAACTACCCAATGAAAACAATATTAGAGTATAGAAGATTTGAGTGGATTATAGTCGGATTTTTCTGTAGCAAAATCCAAATTATAATCGATTGAAATGGTAAAAACCAATGATAATTTAATTTTGAATCAAGCAATAATCTTAAAAGTTCGGTAACATTTTGATTAAAATCACAATTGAATCCTGATCATATGATTTAAATCTAAATTTTACTGGATTTTTTTAGATTATTGTTTGATTAAAAATCAAATTATCGTTCTTTTCGACGATTTTAATCGATTGTAATTTGAATTTTGGTGCAGAAAACTCAGATTATAATCCACTCAAATCTTCTATAATCAAATATTTTTTCACCGGGTAGTTTGCAAGAACTCTATCCACTTGAAACAGTAGCAAGAAATTCACATTGGTTAGCAAAGGGACTCAAACTATTTATTCGTGGGTCGTATTAAATACTACTACAGACATCTGAAATATACCATGGGTAATTCTACATAAAATATTACTTGCTAAACAGCACTAACATTAACATTCATAATCAAGAGAAGCACACAAGTTATCTATCAATCAATAAGAGAAAACTTATCTTATTGTCCAAAATTTCACCCACGTTTCCAATCGATACCATAGGTAGAACGCTTATTTGCTTAAGGTAAAATAAGAGAAAAAAATGCATGAATAATTAACCGAGTGATACTACTCAATCTGCAAGCCGATTACTCAGTTATCTAACCGTATCCTTCTACGCACTTGTAAGTATGATTGGAAAGAAAACACGTGGTGACGATGAAAAGAATAAGCGAAGAGCGAATATCAAGGCTCGTCATTTTAGTAAGAAAAAAATCCACGGTTGCATTCATCAAGCTATGAGTGAGCCTGTCACTGTCGTCTTTAACTATCTTTTATGCACAATTCAGAAAAAAACGTGCGACTACTATGAAGAAGCAGAACGTAAAGAAAATGTCTCCGTTCATTACATCGCTACTAATACAAAACGATGTTAACATTAATACAGCTTAAAGTTCTGAATTATTCGATTGATTGAGGCCATTGTGCAACGCTTAGAGCAGTTTAGACAACAATCAAATAAACAAGCATAGTCATACGAACTTTACAGGAAGTGTTTAAGTGTTTGTCTGGTGCTAATTCGAAAGCGAATAAAAATGATGAAATCATATTGATAAATTTTGAATCAAAGTATAAATTTAGAGTGTATGCGCATTATGATTCATAACTGAGGAAAATTTTACATCAAATTAAATAAAACTATGCACGGAAAACATTACTGTGTTGAAACTCAGAATATACTTATTGCCAACTCAACAAGGATACAGGTGCACTTAGGTTGTGAAGAAACTGGATTGATTTCGGTGCGTGACTTGGTCACTTACTCTAATTTCAAATTTAGTTTTCGTTTGCTAATGAACATCTAATATTGAGTCTAAATTTTTTCTACTTTTCTATCAATCGTTTCTTATCGAAATTCGACACTGTTAGTTGATTAAATGATCGATCTAAATAAAATCTAACCGAATTTCTATTTTTCTGGCGGAAAAAATAACTTGAAAAAACAATTGACGAATAACCCCAGAAGATTTATCGGAGGTGTTTGCGATGCATTCTGGATTCATCAAAAAAGTACTTTCACAATTCTTGAATGGCCATTCTTGTTCTTTTTGAGAATTTTTTATCTTGAATCAATCACGTCAAGATGAAGGAATCAATGAAGTCTCTTATCAATCAAACGATGTATAATCGTTTAATAACGTGATAAACTGGTCATCAGTACCATCTTTTACGTAGACATCATACTACTTACGAGTCTCCTAGGAAAACAACAAATATAGGAAAGAATTCACATTGAGACCAAAGGCTTTGTGACTCGATTCATATGTGGATTTGACGGTTGCATTTTGAATTTGGACTAGAATTTGAAGGTTTATATTTCGATTCGGGTTTGAATTTGATCTCAAAATTCCTTATATCCACAAGATTTGTTAAAATAAGGTGTTATTGAGAACGATATATTTGGCTAAGTTATGCATGACTCACGTCATAAAAAAACTTACGGGTTTTCGTCCGAAGCTTAAAAGTATTTTGCAGACATGGCACATAAGTAGCGAAATATGTCGTGTTTGCCGTTATTTCTTCTTGTCCCATCTTTGAGATATGAGTCAATCTGATACCGAATCCAAACTCAAATGCAAGTGTGAATTCTATGTAAAGTATAAAGTACTCCAATTTTAATCGAATTGATCTTTAGTTTCAAATGCAACCTTAGCACAAGAAACCCTAAGACTTTTGGTTTTTTGCATTCTTAATAGGAGTCATTTCCAAATGATTTTTGGCTACGAATCTGTCTTTTTCTTACTTTTTCTCTACCAAAAATCTCTAAATTTCAGTGGATGCATCCTTCTCTCTTTCAAAATTTTTAAGTAGTGATAAATTATATGAAGGGTCGTTCATATCTTATTATATGCTTCTTCTCAATTCGAACTTGTCTGATTTTTTGCTGCCCTTCTCTTCGCCTTGTGTTTGTTACAATGTTTACGGATTCTTGTGTCACATGGTAAGCTAATAATTATACAACATCGTTCTACCCGGTATAGCAATACAACTGCAATGCTTGTAGCGCTATTAGCATTAGTACTTTATTTCAATACTATATTCACATTAATTTCCAAACCCGCTCAAGATGCCTATTAGAGATTACATGTTGTCAAGAACTGCTTTAATGCTCCTTGACTTCTATCCTTGGAAGCCCATCACATTATCGAAAGCAGTTGCGGTGACAAGAAAATGGTGAAATGGGCATGCATGAAAGGTTAGAAGATAATTATTGACGACATTAAAATTGTTCTTGTTATTTTATTGAGTAAACTGTTCCAATGATAAAACTTGGAACATCGATCCAAAACCATCTTTGCTACGATGATTTATAGTCGGTTGCTTCCTTCAAAAGAGATATTCTATAAAAATCGATGAAAGAAATTCTAATGTAAATTTTAGGGTGTGCATCAAGGGGCAAAAGACGGATTTTTTGGATTTTTAAAATCCGAAAAATTCCAAAAAAATCCCCAAAATATCTCAAAAAAATCTCAAAATCCCCAAATTCGCCTTTTCCCCCTTGGTGCGCATATTGGTGTCAGTGTATTTCTGAGGTGTACCTGTAGTTTTTTTTTTGCATTACGTCTTGTCCCTCCCAACATACTCTACACCAACATCCACACAATTCATATATATATATATATCCTCTAGAAATGCTGAAGACACTATAGCAAACCGTACCAAAAGAAGTACAGAAAAATGGCGTAAAAAATTCCTTCATGTGATGCATAAAACGAACGTCAAAGAAAGAACATGTAGCTAGTGATAGACACAGAGATGAATTGAAAGGGAATAAATCTGTAAGAATGAAAAGAGTGCCCGTTTATTCATCTATTGCTTCATGACGACACAAAACGTGGTTAAGATTCTTTGAAACAAAATTAATGAACGAATTCATTTTTACAGGGAATTCTTTTTTTTTCTTCCGAACTCATTCTACTGTGATATAATTTTGCTTCGATTGCTTTTAGCTATGCGTTGGAGAGTTTCCTGTTGCTTTCTCAAAGACTTCTTCGTAGTCCTCCCTGATTCCTGGCTGTTTTTGGTGATAGAATAGTTCGGAGTAATTAGTACTTTGGGCACAACACGTTTTCAATCTGAAATATAGATTTCATGTTTCTCTTGATTTTCAGCATGTTTCTGTGGAAACGAGACTGTGCGTATGAGTTTGATTGTAATTGTGAAAAAACATCACATCCACTTTCATACCTAAAAGGAATCCGTAGAGAGATATCGAATTATATGAAGCAAAAGTGAATAATATTTATCAACAAAGGGTATTGTAAACGAATAAGAAAGTAAAAGCAACTTGAATAACTGAGAGGTAAAATTTCAAGTTTAAACACCGAAATGATGTGACAGCTACATTGTCTAAGAATTCATATGGTTAGAATTGGAAGTTATTAAAGTGTGTAGCAACAAGAGTTGTAAGATACGATCTACAGTTTTATATCATGACTACCCACGCAGACAGAAAAACGCTATAAACGCTGCTTTCACGGGTTCAAGCTAAAAACAAAAGTAGTTCACACACCTAAACTCGTTTAAATCACAAATTAAAGAATAAAACGCATGAAAACAGTAACTGTATAAATTCTACGCGTTGTTACAGGTTTACTGAAAATATTTCTTCTATCAACATGTTTTAACGGGAACATTTGATGAATTTATTAATTGAATATGCTTTTAGACACACGATATTCAGCTTGTTAAATTTTATACGTTTTGGAGCATTTTTAGAACAGTGGTGAGTTTTAACTTGTATATATGTATATAGAGTTTTATTAAAGAAACAAATGAATCTATTGAATCTAAGTGCTACCACTTCGATTAGGATACTGAAAAAACAGGTAGAGTTCTGACAACAAGGAAATTTAATATCAGTCCCAGTTCGAAAGGTAAATTTTGGAACAATCGACTGTAAATTAATAACTTCCAATGTTGTTCCGTCACGACTGCCATAAAATACATTCGTACATTTATAGACTTGACCATTGATTGATAGAGTGTCACCTGTTGAAATCAAGTTGACTGGTCTGATAATCAGAACAGGCTCATTATTGGTTTTGAAAGAAACTATTGTTTCTAAGAAACCAATGCCTGGCACATCGTTTTTCATATACATTAAGCATCCATCATGCGTTCTATGACAAATATCGACAGCACCAGCTGAAAATCGTTGTTGCTGAAAAAGAATTGTTTTATATAGATTATATAACTGTCGACCAGCATAATTAGGTATGAAATTTTTAACATCAGAAGACACTAAATCTAAATGAACCGTTTTGTGAAATCGAATCGCACTTCGATTCAGTTGTAATGTGTTTGCAGGAATAGCATATCTCATGCTAGCATTAATTTGTCGATCAAATATTTTCAGTTCAGATGAGATTAATGAATCGGACATTGTTAGCCAAGTTTGTTGTAAAATGTCTAAGCTGCTTAAAAGTTCACTTAATGGAGCATTTTCATTGTAGATTATTCGAGTCATTGAGGCTATAGCCAAAAAGAAAAACAGATATCACCATATAGATTTTGAGAATACAATAGGTTTTTTTATTCGATTGCATTTACTAATAACATATGACATAGCTGATTTTTTAAAATATTGTACTTACCAACTGAAGATTCAAACTCGAAAGTTGAATATCGAAAAGCAGGTCCATAATTTGCAATGCTACTAGCAAAATGATTTAATGAGTGGATTACAGGCTTCACTTGTTGCTTCTACAATAATAATGATAACAATTCATCAGAATTTAAGGCAGTCGCTGTGTAAACTTCGGCAACCATAGCTAACCAGATAAGTGAACTAATCAATGTAAAATCGATTGCCAAATAAATATCTCTGTCTTAAGAACTGTAATAGACGTAGTTCCACTGTTAATTAGTAGTTGCAAGTGTTAGCAGTTCTAGCTGTTAGTAGTCTCTCTGTCGAAGCCACGGATATTTCTGACGGCGCTAGAATTATTCCATGAGTATTTTAAAAGAATTCATGAAGATAAATCTAGAATTTGAAGGAAAACTTCGATCATCTCCAAGAATAGTTCAAACATCCGCCACCAATTCACCTAATATCCTCGAGAGTGCTAGTAGCACTCACAGAAGTGCTATTAATAGCTATAAATACCAATCCTTGCAGCTACTCATTAGTTGTAGAGCTACATCTGCCCGAGGTCTAAAGTTAGGTATATAGTTAGTGGTTGATTACAATTCGATAAGCCCTCATAATCACTTCCTAAAATTTACAAGTTATGAAAAAACGTTACGTATAATTTTCCCGTGTATAGTGATTCAAATTTGTTGGTGAATCCTTTCAAAAGATTTTGAACATCATGATGCGTGAAAGGACTGATTTTTGACGATTCAATCAAATGAGATACAAATGCTACGCATTTAAAATGATCGTATCTTTGTTCATCTAAGATTTGATCGAACGCGCTGTGAAATACGAAATAATTGAGTTAAATTATTTATAAGCAGATGAACAAGTCTCACTTATATCCAAATAATAGTACCATTTTATATTCATTTCTTGAGTAATTCTATTCTTTGATGAGACATTATCAAAAAACATGTGCAACATTCGAGCCTAAACTTTTTCATTTTAGTGTCAGAAGGAGAAAAAAAAATGCAATTTACCATTACACCTTCGTACAATGTATGGAGTGTATCCGAAAGAAAAGATTGGTAGACGTCGAAATATTTCAAAGCTCTAAGTGCACAGGGGCCTTTCAATCCTTCTGAGCCATTATCAATGCATGTGATAGAAGTACGTCGTTGTTTACTTGGTGACTGCTAAAAAATTAATCCGAATAGCACGTTCTCATCAGGAAAGAACTCTCAAAACTATTTTTTCTTTACTTGTAACAGTTCTATAGCAGTATGATATGCTTCGTTCGATGGCAATTCATTATCATCATTTGCATCATTCACAAAAATTCTAGCATGTCCATCACCAATTTTGACATTTTCACCTTAAAATCACAAGTGTTAAGCTTGATTTCGAGTGAGGAAGGTCATTCAATTAATTCTTGGTTTTTGAGCTCTTCCTTATTATTTTTATTTTTAATTCGTAACGTTTCGACAGCGATGCTGTCTTCGTCAGACAGTGAACGAAAGAAAGTTACACACACAACGCATACACACTATTTCTTCCTTTCATCTCTCTCTCTCGTTTGTTTTTCTTTTGATTGAAGTTTGTTGATAGTGGAACGGCAGTAGCTGACAACGTCGTCATTTCTACCAGTATCACCGTCTTGCGGTCCCACTATCAACAAACTTCAATCAAAAGAAAAACAAACGAGAGAGAGAGATGAAAGGAAGAAATAGTGTGTATGCGTTGTGTGTGTAACTATCTTTCGTTCACTGTCTGACGAAGACAGCATCACTGTCGAAACGTTACGAATTAAAATTAAAAATAATAAGGAAGAGCTCAAAAACCAAGAATTAACAAGTGTTTAGCGTTGGAAAATATTTCATAAGCGTATCATTCGCAACTTACATATTATTACTTAATATTTTTACGCACCTATGATTTTGCAATGAATGCAGCCGTAATAATCACCAACTTCAGTATGATTGATTAGTAAACTTGCCGCTGGTTTATCACATACTGCTGCAATAAGAAAGACCTTCACGAGTTTATCAATAAAGCCAGGTGAAGAAAGATGTGTGTATCGAAGACCATTTGATTCAAGATGTAAAAGTTCTTTTAACAAATGTTTCAAGAATGATTGCATATCAACTTTTTTCGGTTTTACAGAACCTACAGAAAACATCGTAATAATGACATTCTCACGGTTGAAACGAACAGCAGGTGGGAGTTCATTAATCACAAACTTTGTAATCTATACCGATCGTGATATAGATTTCACAACAGCGCCATCTGAGTTCATCAAAAGAGTGATAATTAGATCGGATTCATCGTTGATTATTTTACGGTAGAAAAGAGCGTCAATAATATCACGAATGATGTGCTGGTCAGTGTTTTGCTTGACAAAATGATTCCTTTCCAGTATTGTTCGAATTTGAGGTTCTATTCGAAGAACATGATTAACAGTAGGATTAGTAGTAAATTTCTCCTTATTTATACAATTCAATGTTGATGAACAATGTGTAGACTCAGTTGAAATCTTATGACATGACGGACAAGGGATTAATATGTCTCCAAAAAGAGTCGTTTTGTACGGACTACAGATAAGTGATCGAATTTGCCGAAAGTCAACTGGAGCATTTGCAACACCGAAGAGCTTCAACAATCTACAGATACTTGATACGCAACTATTTGTAAGTGCATGTCGTGACTTCAGTAATGATAACGCAATTGCTATCTCCGTTGATGTGAAATTTCGAACTGCATCACCTTCAGGATTTTCAAATAGCTGTTCTTGCTCATCGTCATCTTCATCATTTCTTTCATAGACTTCTCCGTGCGTGATTTCTTCAGCACAACTTTCAGGAGAACTACTTTCATTTGAATCTTCATCAGAAGTTGCATGTGTCGTTGTATCTGTACTATTTTCATTCTCTGTCACATAAGACACGATGAAAAGTGGTTATTCCCGCATGTATACTTTACCGTTTTCACCTAGTTCAGTATTGTTAGCCTCTACTAATTTAGCATCTGTTTGTAAATCACTCACATCAAACGATTTGGATGCACTGATTGACAAAACACCTGCCATATCATCAACTTTAGTTGATGAACGATGATCTATGTTGGATGCAAAATCTGTTGTTTCACTTTGATCAGATTCTTCTTAACTAAATTTAATATCATAAATATAGAAGATATTTTTTCTGAATAATTGAATTCATACCACAAGTTCGAAAGTACTGTTTCTAAAATGACTTCTCTTTCTATAATAGTAATTCTCCGGTCGTCTCTCCTTTGAGAAGTACGACGTACCGTATCAATATTTTGTCTTCTGTTACGAAAAATTTCTTATATTATACTTGTATCATTCATTCGTTGGAAAATATTCGTGTGAACTTGATAATGAGTCAAGTGTAAGTAAAATTTCTATGATATACATTCCGCAATATTAGGTGATATAACATATGAATAATGTTACGCGAATAACTACTGTTATTTAGTGAGTATTCTCAGTAATAGAAGAAAGATTCATTTTTGTTCCGTTTATTTCATTTATTAACCGTACTCGATTGCAAAAAGAATACATATAGTAGTTATCAACAAGACAGGAAGCTGTGCAATCATTAAAACTTCAAAACTTCACTATTTTACAGACTATATAGCTTTCGTCTTTCTCTCATACACTTTCAAAACAAAATAATAATACATTCGTATTATATAAATTGATTGTAGAAAAAAGTAACTTACATTCTTGAAAATTAGGTCAAAGCCTTGCTGTTAACTCAAGAAATGATTCTTGTCTGATTTGCAAGAAGAAACAGAATCTGAAAAGAACAGTTGAAAGAACGTCGATTAATAAGATGAATAAAAAAAAAAGAAAGAGTTTCCTTAAAATTTTTCTTTGTTGAACTTAACTGTATGCGCGAACTCATCGTCTACTTTGAATATAGTGTTATGATTGTTTCGCTTGTATTGTATTCGAGTACATTTTAGCTGCAGAGAAGTTAAATTATCTGTCCGATAAAAAGATGGCCGTTTAGTATATTCAGTATTCTGAAATGTATCGATAAAACTTTCTAGTTGCTATAGATTTCACCAAAACAAACCTACAACTCAACTATCTTGATCTTGAGTGAAATCTGTAGGTAACACTCTGTATTGAGATGGTGAAAAAATCATCTCCTACCCTCACTTTATTATACAAGGTCGAACATCGATCTTTACTCTGTATATGCCTAATCGTATGAATTTTGATACGATTGTACCTAAAACAGTCGTACTTGAAAATCTCTAAGAGTGATCTTGTATCTATATAAGATGATGGCGAAGTGTGCCGATTGAGTTTTCTTTTCCATTTGTGACCGATGAGAAACGCATTCTGGTCATAAGATCTTCCACACAATACTACTCTAGTTTACTGATTGGGATCTGATTCGTGTGCACATCTCCACTTGAATTTGTTGCAAGACGTAAATTCTTCTGCTATCTTAGTACGCTTGGGTTATTTCTGAACCAGAGCTCCGAATGGGATGGGACAATCCCATCCCATCACATGGGACGAAACACGGATCGATGGGATGGGATGGGACAAATTTTTTGTCTTGAATATCCCATGGGACGACTTGGGACGAAACATGGATCCATGGGATGGCATGGGATGAAAGATTCGTCCCATGGGACGCTTGTATCGATTTTTCGATTATGATATTTTTTGTATAAAAGATGATGTTCGTAGACATTGACAAGAGTCAATCTCATTTTTCGTTCTTGTTTTCTATTGAGGGTTGTTCTTCGATCATGTATCCATTCCTGGATCATCGTGATGGGTCCTTTATCACAAAAATCTCATGAATCTCCATCAATGTTTAGGCTTCCAAAAAAACATTTTGGAAGTTTCAAAAATTCCAACTGTTTCGGTTCTGAATTTTTCGGTGCTTCCAAAAATCATCTTGTGTCCGAAATTTCTGAAATATTTGAAATTTCCAATACCTCTAAAAGTTTTGCTTGATGCACTACTGAGCATTTATCGCGTTGGCGGAAACTTGCAAAATTTCGATAATTTCCTTTTTCGAGAATCTAAATATACCTCTAAATCTCATAAAGAAAATAAGATTTCTTTTCTGCGCTCAGCTTCACGATATAACCGTATAGCTTCAGAACAGTTGTTTGACGGAAGTATTGCGACTTCAAATATCCTTGAATGTTGCGACGAATCAGAAAGGCAAGAAGTGAAGTAAAAATAAGTCGATCTCCTTTTTAGAATACTGTGGTTCTAAAGCATCATTGTTATGGTAATTACTTTTTTTGTGCTGTCAAGGATGTAAGCAACTTAAGCTAATTCTTCTTCTATTTGTTAAAATAGATTGTATTTGAAAAGTGAAAAAATAAAATAAAAGAGTTTTCAGCAATATGAAAATTTTGAATTTATTTGATAAGCTGATAGAATTTTATATTGCATGAAAATCCCATGGGACAAGATGGGATGGGATGGGATGACTTTCAAATCCCATGGGATGGGATGGGACGAAAATTTTTTTAAAATTCGTCCCATGGGATACGATGGGCCGATTCTTAAATCGATGGGATGGGATGGGCCGAGCCGACTTTTGAATTCCATGGGATGGGATGGGATGGAACAGATGAAGAAAATTTGTCCCATGGGACGAATTTCTCGCCCCATCCCATTCGGAGCTCTGTTCTGAACGGTGATAAACATATTTGTGTTATGTAGGAAATATGTTTCAACATGAATTCCGAAGAAAAACTGATGATGAGGTTTCTGATTCAAAGTCACTGACATCAAAATGCAAATCTCCTCTTCCAATCACTTCATACGAATAGCTTTCTTGTGATCGCTAAGTATAACTTTGACTGTCTCGTCCATGCTTTTTCGAAACTCGTTCACGTCAATGTCATTGTTCTACTCTTTTCCAGTGAAACTTCTAGTCACTTTCTGAATGATTACTTCGAACAGTCCTAATAAGAGCAATACTTCACGTTCATGATCGAGCAAATTCGAGGTCTTTCAGTTTTTGTAAAAGCTTTGGTTTAACTTAGGGCCGAGCTATGTTCATGGATGTGTCCTTGCGTTTAGTTTTAGATTAGTAGAGTATCAATAAATAGTCTCTCATTGTTAGGTAACTAATTCTGACGATGAGTTGACACTGTGTAGAGTTCATACACGCAACAAGCAGTTTCTCTGAGAAACATCGGACACGTTCTGTGCTTCTTGAACAATCATAACTTGTTCGATTTTATCTACAATGACCGCTACGAAGTTGAAAGACTTGAGAAAATATTATTCTTTTTTTAGTAGAATAATTCTTAGTGATTTCATATTAATTTTATTTCTTGTTTGACACAGTTGGAGCTGGTCAAACTGACCGAAGATTCACTCGCAAATATATTTCCATCAATCTTTTTCGTTCTGCGATATTTTATTAACAGAAAAAATTCTTTTCAATTAAATACGTTTAAACATCAATCGGCTGTAGTCGCCTCGTCAAGATTCGAGTCATGATGAGGCCAGTAGTTCCCATGGCTAGCCGTTCCATGTTTTGTGTTCACCGAGCCAATGCGAGCAGCCGTTAACAATCGTCATTATGATTGGTTTTCAAAGAGATTTGTAGACTGTCTTAACGAGAATATTGATGAAATTTCGCTTTTTGTCTCTGAGACTTGAATGATATTCGATGACGATTTCTAATCGTTATATAGTTTCTTAGCTAGATGACATGAAAAACGAAAGAATTGAATTTATAAAAATAGTTTTAACTGAACGTCGACCGGTCAGATAATAATTTTTTCAAAATAAATTCTTCTTCAACAGATCTTGACTCGTGACAAGAGCTGTAAGAAGTGTGAGTGGTTGAAGTCGACATTGATATGAATAAATTTTATTTTATTTTATTTAGACATAAAATATAATGTTGTTCATGGAATCGAATGAAAATAGAGTAGCCGTGGAATTCTTTTTAGAAAGAGTGTTTAAAAAGTGCAATGATTAAAATGAAATCGGTACGAGGTGTCAAGTTCTGGTCTAGACTAATCTCAATCTGTAACCTTGATTGCCCAAAACGAGATAGAAACACCATGGAAAATTGGTTTTATCTTGATAATCGATGTTAATCTGTTTTGTTTTTTCATTTGTTCGCTCATTTACTAGAATCAATGTTTTCTTATCACAATCAATTGTCAACTGAAGGATGTCATTTTCGATGGGAACCCCCGACCATTGAATTCTCGTTCCCATTCCGTTTATCCAAACGTCTCCGTTTGTCGACCATCCACAAGCCGAACGTAATTTATGATATCGAACGTCGCCGAACGCAGATTTCTCGGCCGATGAACATATGCCGATGAATATCCATGGAGACCAACCATTACGATTTCTATTCTTCGGACTTGAGACGATAAACATAAAAAAAGAAACACACGAAAATAAAATGATTGCTTAACCGAAAGAAAAAGCCGCTCGAATTGAAATTACTCGATTTGTTCGAATTGAATTCTAATATGATGAATTCCAGTTGAATACAATTGATTCCCTCTAACGTAGCCATACGTTTCATGATGTCCTTTTTCACAAAGACGATTATTTTCACGAAGTCGTATTGAACGACTCTTTTCTTGAAATTCTATCGAGTTCTCGTCTACAGTCATCTTATTCACTCGTCTTCTCTCCTCTGTTCAAACCTTTTCCTCCTTTCAATAGAAGACGATGCGTCGAACTCATTTTGTGTCGTTTCGTTTCGTTTCGTTCCTCTCTTTTGCTTTCATTTAATAATTCTTATTCCATATGGCGAAATATCTTTTACAATTGTGTTTCAAATTGGATCAAGAAGAACAAACAAACGTTTCTCTTTCGCATATTCTCATTGATTGACTCGACAATCTCGTCGAGATTTTATTCTGAACGAAAAGAAGAGAAGCGAGAACATTTATTGTTTGAGCACGTGTTACACATAGGTTATTAACAGGCTGAGTTCGGTTAAATTATTCAATTAAATCAAAACGAGAACAACAAAAGTTTAATATCGAAATAACAAAGCGAAATTATTCTCGTAAACACACGAAATAATTCTATAAAAGTGAAAGTTGAAATTGGTTTCTCTTGGTGAATTTTTTCTTCCAATGCTTCGAAATTCGATGAAAATGAGAAACGAATCTTCTCTCTCCATACCGTTCACGTGTTGTTTCGAGATCGGCAACGACAAGGTTCGCTGCATATTCGCAAACGATGTACTCTCTCAGGACAAGTTCATTGACGACAAGGAATCCATTCGTCTTGTTCTCTGTCTTCACTTCATCTTGATGAAACCAAACAAACGAACGTTTACTTCGAAATATTATTTTCCCGACAGATTCTTCCGTTTAGTTGAGAGGTCTCCTTTTCACTGAGCAATTCATGTAAACATCTTAACTTCGATCGATGAGAATACCATGTCGAGCAAAAGTCTTAGCACAAATGTCAAACTGACTGAGATCGTCTTGTCGACTCATTAAACCAGTCAAATGCTGTTTCTTTGGGAAGAGCAAAGTTTCAACAATAAATTTTCTACCAAAGATATTTCTCCACAGCGTATATGAGAAGAAAAACAAGTGAACAACTCGAAGGAAATCTTTGCAACTTCACTATCGAGCAACATCACTTCCTATTTTCTATTGATTTTCTTGCATCAAAAGATGAATGAGGAAACATGTTAAACGATGATGTTTGTTGCGTAAAAACTGCTCTTTCCAATTGTATATTCGAAGTGAAATTTACTCTTGGCTTTGGTACCAAAACATGTTTTTCTCCGAAAGAGACTCAATAAGTTGGCCGTTCTTACTACCGGGCCGTTTCGCACGATGAAAAGTATTTTTCGACTTAGTTTTTTCTGCAAAACTTCTACGATCGAACATATTTTGAACAAATAACAAAGAGATATTTGAGTATACACATGATTTCCGAAGATAATGGCTGTTTATCTTGCAAACTCATAGTTTAGCAAAAGATTCGATTTTACAACAAATTTCATGTTTAAAACCTTACCGATTGAAGTGTCAATAATACACCTCAAAACAAGTTGATATCGTTAAATTTTGTCATGCTCTACATTTTCATCAAGTTTGGTTCGAATTTGATGGACGAAGTTCGAAAAATAATTGAAAAGACGAAATTTTCAAGTTGCACAAACGTGACGAGAACTTTGTTTTTACTTTTCGTTTGTGTAAAATATCTTTCGTTTGATCTTTTCGATGAAAAAACTTCATTGATTTATAAGTAGGTGGAACGATCTAAAAGAACTTGCCATGCCTAGAAAGACGTTTGCATCGCGTCTCAATTCATTATCCTAAAGTGATTATACGGAATATTTTCATAGATTCCATTCTAATCAATTGTCTCGATCGGAGAAGATTATTCACCTTAAACAATCTTGATGTGGAACGAGTGTTGAACTGAAAACAGTTGATACCGATAAGATCCATCGCACCGACTGTCCCTGGGCACTCTCATAGACAAAAAAGGCCGTCTCTCTTTCTCCTTCCATTTTGCCCTCGCTTCCTCGATCAGAGGAATGGATGAGACACCTGCTTATTTCAGTTCGAGACGATTAATTCAAATTTACTAATTCTGCTTTTGTTGACATTTATGTTGAATAGACGGATTCATAGTCGTCGAATATTTGAGGAAAGAAAAAGACTAGGTCGTTGCTCATCGCACTCTTTTCTTCTCTCAATCTCGGTCGAAACAATCGACAATTCCACCGCCAATCCTTCGTTGAAACCAGGCTAAAACCTTTCCTTTCACAGTTATTTTCATTTCATAGATTCGATATTCCATCATTTTAAAAAAGATTTTGATAACTCCAGTGAGCTTTTGAGAAATAGTTGTGATTTATTTTACTTCGTCGAAATTTCATTTTCTTATTCTTATGCCGTTTCGTTGAACTTGAACAGATACTAAACTGTTATTCTTCTTCGTGCCAAATGTTTCATAGACCAGACAGGAAAAAGAATTTCGCTCGGTGACTATTGGCAATGCCCGGCAGCCGGTTGGATAGGTGATTAAATCGAGTTACAGAATTCGCCTCACCTGTCGAGAACATGTTCCATAAAAGCAAACAGTTGAATTATTTGAGAGAGAAACGCTTCGAGACGGGCATGCAACGGGCGATGCAGACAACGAGTAATCTCAAGATGAAATTCATCGGATAATGTTAACTGATGAATGTAAAACAAAGAATACTTCTCAAGATCTTCACCGATTCCATAAGTGAGTTAAATGAAAAGGAAGGAAAAGAAATAATTTTTCTTCGATCGATTTTCAGCCTCAATAGAACTTGAGATATTCGAAGGAATTTTGATTTTAACCATCGTTGAAGACTGTCCCTATCGAGGACCTTGTCGAACGATTCCTCTTTTTGCGCATTACATATCTAACCGACAAATACACTCCACATCTCGAACACCTATCCGTCGGTTGGTTTCAGTCCAATACAATTCACCACATTTTACTTCACCATTTTTTAATCATCTCTTCGTTCAATGTTTTATCCTTGCATTTTATTTCCACTACGGATTTTCATCATCATGCTAATCTCGGCAGTAGAATATTGACAGTTCATATGTACAATGAAAAAACAAATCGATTTCGATTCGCAAAAGTTCTCTTGTGGAAAAATGTTCCTCTACGTGAGCTGTTGTCTCGTTTCTCCTGGTACAGCCAATATTCAGTGGACACATTTACAGACGATCACGCATTCACTTGACAAACTGCTTGAATCTCGCTCTTTCCAACTCATGAATTTATTTTATGAACTCCAATCGATCTTGCTCTCACCTACATCG
This sequence comes from Rotaria macrura, assembly GCA_900239685.1. Lineage (NCBI taxonomy): Eukaryota > Metazoa > Rotifera > Eurotatoria > Philodinida > Philodinidae > Rotaria > Rotaria macrura. Next base: position 24,460 of record OENT01001652.1, read on the forward strand.
TATTCCGATCTCTAGAACCGGCGGGTTATCTTATTTCTATGTTTTTCTTTTCTTAATCATCAATTAACTCGTTCAGAAATCGAGCACATTGATTCTCTTCACCAGATTCAATTTACGTCGATCAGATATTCACAATCCGTGACTCGAGATCCAGATCGACGATGTCGATTCGGCAGTTCGAATTCGAGTTCGAGCGATGTCTTGTTTCGCCAGATAATTCGATTGAGTTAAATAAATCGCGAGAACTCATTCATGTCATGCATCGATCAAATCGTTCAAAGACGAATTCAGACGTCGGCAGATCCTGAAATTGACTTCGACCAGAGACTTTTACTATTTTAAAATAGATTGTCCAAGCAAGAAAGTAGTATCGTCAATTGACTTTATTTTCTTAAATATTCGTTTTGCGCCCAAAATAAAATTCGGTTAATAGAAGTATTCGCTCATTAACTACTGATCGTTGACTTTCACGAATTGTCATTTGTGCTGCTCAGTCAATAGGGAACAGTTAAACATATTGTTGAAGCTTATCCGCCTTGAAAGGGAACTAATTTGAGTGAAAATATATTTTCTAAATTCTTACTAGTGCGAATGTGTCTCATTGAGTCAAAGTGAATGAGATTTCTCCTTTTGCTCCAACGTACAGTTGTACGTCGAACACATTCTCAACAGTGAGTTAAGCGAGTGAAACAAGGTTCCATAACTCATATCGTTTCATTCGAATAAATGTCCGTCACGATTCAATGTTGAATTAAAAACATGAAACAAGATAAATCTCTCATCCTGCTGATAAATTAGTTTCTATCACATAGAAGAAGATTAAGCTGCCAAATCTTGAGAGAATTCAGCAAATAACTCACGTCTACTTGAATATGATGTTGACTGATAGTTTCTTATAAGATGGAGCTAACGTTCACAGCCAGAAGGTGCAAACTGAGTCGAACTTTGGAACGAGGAAAAAATTAAAAAATCGATGAATTTTCGCAATGTAACCGAACTCGATCTGACTCGATTCAAGAAAGTTATATTCGAATTCAACCTTGGATCGAGTTCGATAACAGAAGTTCAACTGCTCCCTCTCTCCTTCTCCCCATTCGAACCCCTTCGGAGGAGTTATGAAAATTTCTGAATTTAGAGTCATTCTGAGTAATAGACTTCGATGCCAGTGCAACTCTTTTAGATAATCGAACGAATCGCGGAGGTGTCTATTTACCACGATAAAAAATATTGTCGACACGAAAAATCTGAGGCCTGATTTCGAAATCGAAAAGAGATGCACACCGCTAACTCGTTGAGTTTTCGAAATGTTTTTCTTCGTTATAGTCTATTAAATAACTTTCATAAAACATGGTATGATGATAATAATGACAAATCTACAATTGCATTTGTCTTGATTCTCTCTATTCTCTTTCGAACATTGAAAATTCATAAACGTCGTTCTTCTTTCGATGAGAATTTATTGGCAGAATCTGAGTGAGATGCTCTCATAGTTTCCTAACGAGATTAAGCACCACCCTCCACCTCCTAGTCAAAAATCTATTTTCGTCCAGGAGCAAGCAAATCGCATAAAACTTTCACAATATATTTGAACTGTAGTGAAAAGACTACGGCAAAACTATCAGCCCTAAATAAAAGGTCTCCGGGAGAGATTGAACAAATAAAGTTCAAAAATAGTCCATTCGATAAACACGTCAACTTTAGCAACGTCCATCTTATGTACAAATGTCTTTTTTCTTTAAAAGAGCATGTCGAGTAGCAGAACATCGAGGAGACGTTTGCTAAAGATTTTGCTTTTTAAGTGAGAAAACAGGATGAAACAAGTTCAGTGTCTCGAAAAAATCTCAAAAGTTGCTCATCGATTCAAAGTGTCGTTTTATGTACTAATAGACAGTCTAATTTAAAAACGACAGCCCGGAGATGTCCTATATCTCGACATTCTCTGTGAAATATAAGAAAACTTTCCATATAGGATCGACGTTGGAGAAGTTCAAGTGTCCGCGTGATCAAAAAAGCGAAAACTGAGACAAAAGAAAGGCATTATTTTGTACAGAAACAACCCAACCGTATTTGGTAGCCTGACTGGAAACAAGATACCACATATTTAGTCTTGTAGTAAAATTTGAGGCTCGTCGAATCGTGCATAAGAAATCAAGTTCTCGTCAAGTTCCGATTCGCTGAAGGTTCATTCACTTACAATGACCCTTGAAGAATACTTTACCAGCCAGTACAAGTCAGTCACAACCGGACTTGCTCGACCAAGTTCGCCCTACTCTATTCCTTTTAGGATGCATAGTAGAGGTGACAATTTCACGGCAAGCACCGCTTGAGAAAATTCTTTTCGTTCCCAAGATACTGCAATTTTTCTGATGGCCCTCTTGCCAGAGAGGCACATTACTCGTTGTTTTGTGTGAAATTCATATCTCAATAATGGGCCAAGCATTTGACTTGGAATTGTAACTATGAGTAGATATCATTATTCTATTTTACTGAAGAAAAAAAGAGTTCATACCGATGAACTATTGATGAGTTCATTTTTCACCGAGTCCCTCAGGGGGCCACGAGAATTTTTAAATTTGTCATTAGACAAACGAAGGTTTTTGTGCTGATGCGAAATGTAATATTAGTTTAGGCAGATAATGAACTGGTTCTAATCAAACTCTTCTAAACATTGATTACAACACGGCAAGTTGCCTCTCTTGAATGCTTTAGTGAAGAAATTTTGAAGTGCTCAGATATTTTCGCTTTAGAAAAATATACGATCTCGCAAATCTTGAAAAGTTCATCTCAATTTCGAACTCGAAAATTATAAGGAAGGACGAAAAAAGAATTCGATGTGTCAGAGATTTAAATCGGAAAATTTTGTAGACCATTGAAGGCTTCATAAATTTAGCCCTCGCCTCCAGATTTTGGAACCGAAATGTCTGCCTTATCAACTAGATCCATATCTTATCTAATACAAGCTGGTTTTTTTAAACAGAAATTAGTGAACCGATTCGTGTTCTTATGCGTGCCTATTCTTTTTCTTGTTTTCTTTTCAATAGTTCATTTTTCATCTCTAGCTTATAGCCACTTGTCTATCATTGCTGCACGAGATTTATGTTGTCACAAACGAAGAAATGCATCGAAATTCTTGTGTTCAACGAAAAAAGAACTGGAGGGCATGGGCAAGGATCAGCGCTCTCGTCTGGGGAAGTTTTAAACTTGGAAAGCGATAGAGAACGTTCCGAAAATCGGAAGTTTGCTATCAACAGAATATCAAACTTGTTTTAAACTACGAGAGGAGTGATATAAAACCCAATTTTTCTCCGCACTCATGTTAAAACAAAATTCCGTCGACGAATTTCATCCACAACTTATAGTTCTTTTACGGTTTTACATTTCATTTTTGTCTGAAAAATAGTCGGAAGGTTTTATGAGATTTTATTGTAAGAATAAAACTAATATATTGGAAAAATAAGACAGCTTTTATGGTACTCTTGTATCAGAAAAGCAGACCAGTTTTATCTTTGTGGTTTGAAATGGTAAGCTATGAAACGTTCCTCTGCAGACATTAAAGAAAATGTGAAATTCTGAAACAAAATGAAATTCCGCAATGAGCGATACTTTAAGCTTCTTATTTGATGAAGGAAAAGTGGATCAGAAGCGACCTGATATTCTACCAGGTTCTTAGCAGCTCAACAGCTTTTCAATGCTACATTCATTTCAATTCTTCGTTCTTTCGTATAAAAATGATTTTCTCCTAGTCACTCGAAAAGAGATTACATTTTTTTGAAATTCCGTAACGGTTACTTTTTGTGATATGACTCTGTTGCAATAGAAGAGAAATGAATGAAATCTTTATTGGTGATAGATCTAAACAAGCTCTCTTTCTGATAAAAATTTCCGAAAGTTTGCTTATATTACAAAGAAGTTACCAAGACTTCAATCTCAAAAGCTGAAATTCCGTAACGCTTGGCCGTGCCCTTGACACGTTTTTCTCTTCTTAAAAAAGTCGATGTTTAATCTGGAAATGATGAAATTATCGATGATTTTAAAAAGTAACATTGTCTCTGGAAGATCGGAGATGATCCTATACTTGTGTGTATTTATCTTAAGTTTAGTGCCTTTACGAAAATTGATTATTTGAGGAGGACGACGGCTTAAGAGGGATTTTATTTGAATCGAGTGAAAACAAACTGGTTCAATGAAAGTCACATCGAAGACGAACGGGAAAATGACGAAGTGAAAGATCGGTAATGGTGAATGTGAGATCATGTTCGTTTCTGAAGTTTTAAATGAATGAGTTGCGGAACAAAACCGATGAAATAAATATCTGATTGAGCTGAAAATGAAAAGTCTCGAAGAAAATCTATTTTCATTGTTGATTACCACGCTGATCGATTGTTCGTTTTAATATCGTTCGACCATTTCTCATAAAGCGCGGCTCGTTGCCTGGCGTCTTGTGTGAAATGGAAATCATTATATTTAACGAAGACAACTTCGTAGGGTTCCAAAGACGTTCCCTGGAAATTTTTGCTGATGTATGGGTTTTTATTGGCATTGCAAAATTTGTTGTGCGCTTGAGAAAAGTTAACCGATTGATATTTGGTTAGGAGAGAATCAATCATGTAGCCGGACTCGAGTATTCTGTTCGATGACGGCAATTCACTAAATAATGACGCATGATCTTTCGTCGGATAACAAGCGAAGATTCCTTGGGGATATGTCCCTCCCGAATTGCCAGGCTTCAACATTATCGACAGGCCAACGAAGTCCGTAGCAAATAAATAACCTTGAACGTGCGGAACCGTTTCGCAGCTTATCGTTGGTCCGACCAATTTCACATAATCATTGATGCGACTCGTCAATATTAAATACCAATAATAAGGCTTGCTCAATTTCGATATCAATTGAATAAAATAAGGAGGAAAAAAAGGGCCGCGAATAGACGAATTCATGAATATGAAATATTTGTAATCTTTCAAGTTGAGTTTTGTTTTGCCAGACTGTGTTTGAGTTTTCCACGGATTTCCGTAAGTAAATTCATCGAGGAACCAGCCAAACGTTCCAAAATCAAAACATTTATTTTCATGCTGAATGTAATGACAATTCCTCGTCGGTAGTTTCGGCACTTCGCTTTCGTTGATCTTCCTATTATCAACTTGTTGTAAAATAAAGTAATAATCGACTTTGTCATCCTCGACAACAGCATGCTCGAGGAAATACTTCAAATTACCGTACGCATGAGAATGAGTCGATGCATATACGTAAATCAACAATATTTCACTTCTTATCGAATTATCTAAAAGCAATGCTCACGTTTTACCTGATTTCGTTTCAGTTCCATTCTATTAACTATTCTATCCTTGATCAACACTGCCGAACTTGATGCTTATCAAAGACAAATCTCGTCGTTCTCTCCTTCTCTCCCATCGAGCAGAGCCATAGGCGGGCACTTACGTTCGTCTTTATTTCAGTTTGAATAGTTGGAGAAGGGTCTTCGTCTCTCTTCACATAAAATTATTCGACTATTGCTGTCAACCGTTCAACCACTTGTCGATAAGAATATGAGACATAGTACACTTTACTCTTCTCTTTCAGAACTTAACTATGCAGGCGCAGGACACTCGACTCAGTTTCCTCACCGAGTCCATCAACGAAAAGTTTTAAAACAATTATTGTTTCCGCTTCTCGACAATCATAATAACAGTTATGGTTACAATTTAAATCAATCTTAATCGCTGACGACCATAGAAGGTGTTTTACTTCCGTTTTTATTTAGAAACTCGCTTTTTTAAAACTCTTTTTGTCGTTCCATCACTGGCGGTGTGATGAGCACAGGCCAGTTCTCTGACCGTGAGTCGATTACCAGCGCAGTTCAAATTTAGTCAGCTGCTGCAAATAACTTATTATATTCTTATCTGATTGTGCCACAACATGTATTCTACTTTTCTTATTCTCATAGTTTACGAGTCTGAAAATGTCTTTGTATCTCACGTCAATATTTCGTAAAAACAAAAACACCTTCGTAGAAATTTGGACTGCGATGAGCTCGAGCTGGGTGATTAGTTGTTCGATAGAGGTGTCGACCTCAATCTGTTCGATAGGCTAGCAAATCCTATGTCTAACACTAGTCTCATCCTTGCTAAACCTCGACATGCCGCGTCAATGCACACTTGGTTCTCGAACTTGATATGATCACAAATAAGGTTCAAATTAGAAGACCAGTAAAAGCTACTTTTTGTCAGAAGAAAGCCTATTGAAATCGTTCTTGCCCGTCTTATTTTTCAAGTCCTTCCTCCTTAGATTTTTGAAGTTTCAGCGCCGATTTCTATAGTTCCTTCATAGAATATTCCACATTGTTTGACAATTGTTTACAGCCGTTCTCGCAAAACGACTCTCGGTAGTCTGAACGAGGTTCACAAGAAGCAGACAGCCTCGGAGCAGTTCGATAGTATTTTAAACGGTTTAGGATGTTTCATTTCGATGCTGTTCACACCTCCTCCTTTTGAACCCCAATCAAAAGTTTTAGCACCGAAAAATGAGAAATTAGAGCATTTTATTTTAGATTTCCAGTGTTATCTCGAACGAATCTTTTCACTCTCTTTAGTCGGTCTAACACATCGATTGTTGTTCTTGCTGCAAATTTTTATTTTAGCTTATTTTACATTTGCTGATACTTATTTTGCAATTTGGTATTATCTAGTCGATGAAAGAACTTCGTTCTCGTTCGTTTCTCTTGAGAAGGAATGAAACGCGAGATAATGTCAATTGATGAAAAAGATCTATTCACCGAATCGATCGCAATGCAAGACAAATTCGACCGAGTTGAATGGGAGCGTAGTTTTTTGGAGAACTCATTTTCATCTTAAATAAACTCACTCTGAATTTGAATTGTTGTTTGCGGATTGCGAATGGCATGATGCGTCAATAATTGTTTTCTGTATAAATAAATCAATAGACAACTAGAGAGTGCCAAAAGACAAACAAGCGATCTTTTATGCTTAGCCCATTCAAATAAACAATTGAGATTCAATTCTAAAAGAGAAATCAAAAGCCAATTAAACGAGCACCGGTTGACTAGTGAGAACATCTCGAAAGTCTTATCCTCCGTCTATTTTGTCCGATTATTCAACTTTGATCGACAAAGTATTTTTTACAACGAGAGAAATCATTGGTCCAATCGCAGATGATCGTCCTTCACGAATCATTAAACGGGATCCTCTTCTTCGAATGCTTCTCATTCGAGACGATCTTTTCGAAAAGTCAACCAATGATGAACTAAGAAGACGAGTCTAGTTTTGCTTTTATTCTCATCGCTCGCCGGCGAGAAGGAACCTCTCGAACAAGACCTCACCATGATACAACCGAACAACTTTCCTCCGCTCATTAGAACTTCGTTGATTGATTACACTCAGGCGAAGCAAGGTCGTATTCTTTTTCTTTTCTCTTCTCTTCAAAGACTTCGAATCGAACAAGGTCAAACGAAGGAGCGTGAATTGTTGTTTCTCTCTTGTCAACCACTAAACAAATTTCACCTTGCTCGTAAAAACACAATTTCTCGAGCGATACAATAATTAGATAAAAGGCACGGGCTTATCTTTAGTCTAATTCTTCTCTCAATCAATTAGTAAGCATTAAAGGGACTCGAGCATCGAACACAGATGCTGTTTTTTGCTCGGTTTACTATTTCATGAGGCAACTAAGCTAATTCGTTAAATGAAAACAATCCCGCTTGAACATGTTTCATATCGAAAGAAGTTTTACGTTGAATTCAACTAAATCAAACGTCAATAGAAAACAAAGATTTCATTAAACTCACTTTGTTCATTTGTCATTGTTAAGTGACGAGGAGAATCTCAAATAATTTTTTGTTACTATTCATCGTTTCTCTTTCTTTCCTCGAAGAAAGCCTTTTCAATCGAACTCTTTTTTCTTTTCTTTCTCGACGTTTAATTGGACTGGGACCTATTTGTAATAACTCGAATCAAACAGCCACAAGTCATTCAGACAGACAGACAGAAATAATCTTCGACGTAAACTCGAAGTACGGCACTCGTTTGGCGGATGATCTTCGCCTGACAACAACTTGACATTGAAAATCACAATTTTACAAATTATTTATCTTCGAACAAATGTCAAATGAATTCCGACAGCAACATTGCTTCGTTTTGCATTCAACAGATGTCGGCACACATTGCTTCGTTAGAATATATTTATATTCTTTAGACATGATCGTAGTCAGCAAGCTAATTAGATTTAAGAAATAACGAGCACAGATCGATCATTTGTTTAACGTGAAATCCTCTGTCCCTCTCAACTCGTTTTCATATCGAATGATAAAACTATCATCAACGATCGTTTATTATTAAACCTTTTACAATTATATGTTTCACAAATAAATTTTAATGATCTCAACGTCTCTCATTTACAGTTGGACCTATTTATAAGATCTACTCAAAGCATTGTGCTCAGATTCGATTCGAAGTCGATCGTCAGCTTGTTAAGTACGAGTGAACTGACTCACTTTATTTTTCCTTACTTTGTCCTCGACAGATAGATCTTGGTCCCATCGATTCGACGAGAGGACACGTGCCATGCAGCCAAGCGTTTCGACGTCTCGTTCCATGGGGATTCGCATTCAGATATCTTCATACGGCTGATTTTTTCGTCTTCATTTAAACTTTGAAAAAGCTAAGTTAAGCCAACAAGAGTTCTTCAGTTTAACCGGTAAATTAATGAGATCCACTCTAGACGACAAGTAGACGACTTGAAACGTGTAGACGTTGGTGAAGCACATTTCCACTTAATTATATCTCGCGGTCATTTGCCGACCCTATCAAAATCCGTGAGAATTAATTGGAAGTCTCCCCACTTTGTCGACGTCAAACAAAAGTTGAGCAGAACTCAAAAATCGATAGTTGTCGACAATTGACAACCGAAAGCTTTGTCGTTTCTCTTCGAGTTCAACTCTTTGTGTTCAATTGAAAATCAGTCGAATGCGCAGCTGGAAAGTGTCGGAATAACAAAAAGCACATTCCAGACAATGTTCAGTTCGTCGAGCACTTATCGAAGTGATTTATACCTGAATAGATATCAACGTTAAAGAAGTTCATTTTGGGCGTTTCAGTCCATTTTGCTCTCATCAAGTTTACCTTTGTCAAACAAACAGAGATGAATCAGCATTTTAATATAAAGAAGGTCCAACTCGTTCAGTGTTGAACAAAGTTTCAAACGAAAAGTGACTACGCCGAATAGTTTTAATTGCTGAGATCGCTCTCTCGCCTCTTCAGTCTTTTCTCAAATAAAGTCACATGGCTTAGCACAAGACATCGCCTGTCGACTCCTCGTTCATCACACTTGTCTATTCGTCTTAAACGTCTCGACTTTCTCGATCGATTTCCTCTTCGACATGTTCAATGGATGCGTATTGATCTTCTTCATAAAACTTGTCAAGGATTAAATAAAACATCGATTACGATAGCAAAATGAAAGCATAGCAATGACAAATCCACTTGTCTAACTTGTTATTCTTTTCGATGTGCATAGAAGGAGACAGAGTTTCTAATTTTGTTACAGACAACGAAAATGCGGGGAAAACAACAAGCAAGAACAAATCAGACTAGTCGATTTTTCATTGTCATGCTTGTCTTTTGCTGAGCACTTGCACATGATTCTCCTGACCATGTGTCCTCTTCCTTAGGGCAGAGTGGGGCAGAATAGAAAATCTTGTCTTACTCTTGTTGCTACTAGAGAGTCGATTGTCCCTTTTCGATCTCATCGTTCAAGATAGAAATAAACAATTATACACAATCGTGAATAGCTTTCAAATGTTTTGCGAATCCTGCCGAAGCTAATAAAGAACAACGAATTCATCGAACGCTTTTCTAGGCAATTCCAGTGATTTATCTTCAGTTTTAGTAGAACACTTATTTAAACCTAGAAATCTGCCTTTCGATGCTGTCCTGTACTCAGCTGAATGACGACGACACCGAATTCAATTAGATCGATCTCGTCGACAAAATCCTATGCGATTTCAGAAGACGAGGTCGCTCTCGCATTCGATGGGTGAACCGATTTTTGTAGTTCTCTGCCATTTAGTGTCTCGTCGCATTGTCTAGCTAACTTTCATATTAGAATTTCTAATTTCATATCAATTCATATACAGAATACATTAAACATAAGTATAGTGTACTCTTCATGCAATTGCAATCAGTCTCCGATACAAATTGCCCGAGCATCGTTTTGCTCAATTATTCTCCTTAGTTAAACAGTACTGGCGACGCCAGAGCGTTTCATTGTGTGGCCGGAAAATGACTCATCGTCACCCCTGCCATATGACAGCACTCTTCTCATTTTGACTTACGAGAGCCCACACGAGTTAAAGACAAAAAGGTAATCATTAGATGATAATCGGTCGGGAAAATGATCAAAACCCACCGTGCACATTTACTCTTGTGTTGGATTTATCCGATATAAGAGAAGCAATGCACAACGAAACGATTATTTCGACTGCAATTGATTGACGATTGACGAATAACTAAATATATCCGATCGATTGCGATGAAAATTGAAAAATTTCTTACGGTGTCTCCAACAAGAGGATAATCCTGAGCTTTGAGGATTTGGGTTTTTGCGCCCGCCATTCATTGTACTTTCTTAGCAACTTGAAATTATATTTGAGAAATTCTTTCGAAAATTTCCGAAAAAGTCGTCGTTTTCGTCTTAATTTTAACCCTGTTCGAAACATTCGTGTTCGTTAGTGACAATTATATTGATTGGCCCCGTTTTTATCGATCATACTCGAAATTAAAGAGCTAATCAATTAAATCTTGAGTTTTTCGGTTGTTTCTCATTGAAACCGGTAATAAATTGTTTAAATTTGATTTCGTTTTTCTACATCTGCCTTTGCATTGAGCTCTGCCTCAAATCATGTTTAATAACCACTCAATACTTTTCTCTTACTATCGTGCTTCTTGCGAGGAACTTCTATTCCATCTTTCAGCTTCCTTAATAATAATAACAACTCTGGTATGCTGGCATGTTCGCAGAGCGATTCTAGAGGCTGGTGAGGTCTTCCACTGATTTCTTGCAATCAGTCAGCATTTAAAATATTCATTTTAGATGCTTCACATTTTCTTTGCCTGAACATTATTTATTTTTATGTAAAGCTTAGGCATTCTAAATGAAATCGATCACAAGTAAATGAGCCGCGAAACAATTCGTCGAGCACCGTGTAATTTCATCATACGATCAAAATGCACAATAAACAAACTTTCCATTCTTTATTTTGTCTCGTTCTGCGCTGCCAGCCACGAGACTAGGCGAGAAAAGAACAGGATGAAAAATGCAAACTTGTCTCTGTGCTCATTTCGCACGCTCACCTCACTTTTACTATCGAATAATTAAAAGACGAAAACGAGCAACAGATAAGTTCGATTCGATTTGATTCGGTCGCAGCTTTTGCGCATATTGATTGAACTGTCTCACGAACCATTTTTGGTTCACAATTATTTTATAAGATCATTCTGATGAGTGTCTTTCTCTCTCTGTAAGTTGTTTAACGATAGTCCAAACATGAAATCTAGATAAACCAATCAGAACTTGAGAAAATGCAGCAACTTGAACCCGTGTTCGACTCGAAGTCTCCTCTATAAACGAAATAATCCCTGATAGTCAGAACAAAAGATTGAATTTTGACAAATTTCAAAATCTTCAATTGAGATATGTTCGTCACAAAGGATAAGAGGCGCATCTGCAGTTGGCCGACAAATCTGCGGGTAAACCATCTTGAATAATCAGACACCATCGTTAGTTTGGCAATGGGAAATCGGCACTTATAGAGCAAGCTACACAATTGGCGAGTAGATGCTTCTCGACACAGCGAACTCGAGCGATAATTTCCTTTTCAAGATATAGAAATTTAACGTCTTGACAGAAGAAAATCTCTGGCCGAATAATCGGAACTTTTAACGAAGCCGTTGATACTTTCTCCTAAGATAAATTTCTTCTCGGAAACAGTAAATCGAAGGTCAAGAATCTGAATGACTGAGAATTTAGAGCTGATTTCCATCAACATTTCTCGGTAGATCTTCAACGAAATCGTTTATTGAAAACGACAATTTCTCTATCCAATGGAATTCGAAAGAAGCCTGTTCACGTGAAGAAATCGGTTTCACACAACGTCTCTATTCAATCGACAAGACGAAAACAAGATAAAATGATTGATGTTTTGTTAATTGCGACGAGTGACGACACTTTCAGACAAAAGAATCGTGGCAGGTGAAACAATAAAATACCAAGATACGTCAAGATCGTCAGTCGTACTTTCGTTTATATTGAGCCGCATCTTCTTTTTTTAACGGACGGTTGCAACTCGTGGTTGTCCAGCGAGAAATTTTCCAGTAAAAGAATATCAATGAAATCGAATCGATTCAGTGGAATTCTTTTCGATGTAAACAAGAGATGAGACTCGTGTCAAGTCTTACGAATTCTATTGTTTAAACTAAATTGGCACGAAACCGCTGAAACTTAAATCAATTTATAGTTGAGTCTCCCTTTGAATCTAAACCAACTCTTCACAATGTTTTCTTAACGGGACTTGCTTCATCAGTTAGCCAAGAAAAATCCAGAACTCAATTGAAGACATTTGTCATTAGATCGCCGCCCGTCTCTCCGTCGTCAAACATGATACAACTTCTAGGGCTCAAACGCTAACCAGAGAGCGATCATCGATGATAAACCGAAAAACGTTCGGCGACAAATACTTGAACAAGATTTCTTTGACTAGCACAGTTTAGTTTGAACTGTTCGTGAATGTCTCCCGTGGATTTGCTCCTAGTATGGCTCACTTTGGATAGAAGAGAGCCTCTCTTTCTCTTCGACTATTCTTATTGGTCACACTTTTCAACTGCTATATTGTCTCTCCGGTTCTCTGCTATGTCTAAAATGAACAATATTCGACATTTCTCCTAAGATTTATCAATTAGCGAATTTCGATGAGCGAAACACAGTCAAATATTAGTTTAATATGAAATGAAGAAAAGAAAACCTATTAATTACATTTACTGAGTGTGAACTATGTGAAAATGTTCGTCAAGTGAGCTTTGTTCTATTTTCATTTAG
>OENT01001653.1:4041-37545 GCA_900239685.1 Rotaria macrura
AGATTACGTCGGATGTCGTGGGGTCGGAATCCGAGATTTTCCTGTAGGAACAGGGTGAGATCCTGTAGGATCCTGTCGGAAATTTGTCGGAATAGGGAGATTCGGATTTGATTGGAATCCTAGTCTAGGATCCGATAGAAGGCTAGCATTAGGATCCTATCGGTTTCCATAAGTCGTTTCCGATTGGTTTCCGACGTTAGGATTTGGTCGGAATCCAACACTATGGTTCCGAGAGAGATTCCGCACCAGGATTCCGGTGAAATCCGTGTAGGATTCCCTCGAAAATATGGTAGGATGTCGTGGGAATCCGATCGGAGCCGATTGGATCCTATCGGTTCCGACGCTGGGATTGAATCTCCTGGGAATATGATGAATTCTGTATAATTATTTAGATACTAATCAAATATAAATGAAAATGAACTTCAATGTTTAATTAGTTCTATGAATAGTTTATGGAAGAAAGACGTCTGTTCGAAAAAGAATCTTCAGAAAATAAATCGTATCAATATGAATCAAATAGGCTTCCCCAGGTCGATCAAAACGGACCACCGTAACAGTATCGTAACCGTTCGTTCTTACATCGTATTCCACGGTTAAACGACCGTTTTAAGCCGTATTATGGTGTTTTAACAAGGTCAGTATTACGGACGTACACGGAAACCGTATATACACCGTAAAACCCTCGTAAAGACAGCGTAATACTATCGTATTCTATAGAACATACGGCCGTATTACTGACCTTGTTAAACGGGGTAATACGACGCCGTAACTGGCCGTATTCTCATCGTATACGACCGTTTACGGATCGTTCTGTTCAGCCTGGGTCGATTTTTTTTATCTCTAATAAATTAGATTTCATAATATATACATCATTTCACGAAATTAATTCCATCAATTAGTTCAATTTTATTATTTTTTTACCTTTCTCATACATTATTTATTTCGCTGAGACAATTAGTTTCACTTCCAATAACCCCCCTTATTACAAGGCCCTCCTATAATAGAAGACCCTTCTGGCGAAAATTTTCGTCCGACGAAATAGGAGACCCCCTTTAATTAATTAATTTTTTGCTGATTATGGATTTCAATTAATGTTTTTCCATCAAAATATGCTTGATTCTTAGAGTTTCCAGTTGTAAATATTAATAGAATGTGTTCTTAATGATAATGAAACCCTTAAAATCCTGAAAATCCAGATGTGGATCCTGAAAATCGCCTTACTTTTCTGGAAAACCTGTTAAATTAAATAGTGGGAAAAAATTTGGTTCTTAATAGAAGACCCCCTTGGAAAATTTTTACGCTGGAACATAATAGAAGACCCGGGGTCTTTTATTGTAGGGGAGGGGGGGCGGGTGGGGTTAGAACAAAAGCATTCTAGTAGTATTCAGCTGAATTCATTTTAGAATACTAATATATCAAGTAGTTAATTTTGAAATTATATATTAAAAGATATAATAATCAATGAATATTATTTAACTACTAACTAAACCATAAATAGTATTGCTATACGAACTCATTCGATCTTTCATAAAAACTTAAAAGAAATAGTTTTATGAATACTACTGAACTTTATAACAATGACATTAATTTTTAATCAAAATTATGAATTCGAATATAGATGGCGGTGTTCGCTTCTTCATTAATGTAATTGTAGTGTATCAACTTTTATATACCTTTCATCATCGACAATGCCATTTGAATCGTGCTTTTGATATATAATTCATGAAAATCATGCATTATTGTTTTTTTGAATTCATACATAACTTATGGCTTAGTAGTTATTGTTTTTGGATTATGGGATGCTATGGGCTGACCTCTATCATTCCAATAACATATCTCTAGCTCACATCATTCATATCATTTTCAACATCTTCATCACTGTTTGTTTTTGACTTGACAAATTGATATGGAATATCGATTTATATTGTTGTCGGTTGTTGTTTACTTACTTTTGAAGGTTGTTCGTTTTTCTCTTGTAAAAGATTGATATTGAATAGTTTCTCCGTTCGTTTTTCATTAGCTCAAATAAACATGATATCGATGATTCCTTACATAGAACAAGTATTATTCTTGGTGGATATGAATATCAAGAACGTATTAAATCATTTCCAAGTAGCGTCTCCAATTTAATATCGGTTGGTGATGATGAAACTGAGACGCCACTCTATTAACAATTACATAAAGGCATCAAAATAATCAATCAGTTTTAATGTTGATTCCAATGCACCAGTCATCATCGGCGAGTGTGGTTTTGATTGCATCGTCAAGCGGGTTCCTGATGATGAGCTTGTTGTGATTATTCAACATGTAAAAAATTTGCACAAAATGCGATATTAGAACGGGAGTTATGGTTATCAGACTTTGAAATGAAAAATCTTCGTTTGCTGTTGATCAAACTGTTACAGCAACTTCCAAAAGTAACTATCTACATTAAGCTCCACTTTTTCTTTAATAGAAGAGATAAAAAGACTAGTGCTAATGAAAATTCAACAAATGAAGTCCCTTAGAAAATATTCTATTCAAAAAATAATATGAAATTGACTTGCTTCAGTGAGTTTCGTTTTCTTCGTTTGTAAAAAAAATGAAAAAACGTACCAAATGATATTTTCGATGGATTTTTATTTCATTTAAAAACGTTTTCCCTCAATTTCATTCCATGATAGATCCTTATAGTTCTCAGATCATGTACATAAAGCTAGGAAAAAATTTAAAAATGCATTTGTATTTATTTGTCAAGCTGGGTTTAAGTATTGATCTTTCTGAAGAATCTTGAAAATTTTAATTGACAACTGATGATTTCTCGCTTTTCCCTAATTGTTTCAGCACAGTATGAATGTGCCTGATACAAATCTCCCTAATCAATCCCAAAGTGATGCTCGAATTGGCGAAAATACAAACAATGTAACGGAAAAAGTCCATTCTCTTCCTTTTGTATTATTCTAAATACATTTGTATATTATTGCATAGGTAATAGAGTCAAGTATACATATATGTATGTAACATACTTATTTATCTTTTTTTTGAAAATGACCCGTTTTTATGATACTGAGAAAGCAAAAATAATAATGGACCGAAAAAAAAATCTCATTTAGCTGTCTTCAGTTTTAGAACGAAGATATGCTTAAGCATGTCTTTTTCAAAGCCAAATACATGTTCTCTGTAGCCAAATAACCTTCATACATGATCACCCAGTCTGTCACCAATAATCTATAAAATCGCAGGTCTAAACCTGGGCTATAATCTGACTAAAATTTATTCAAGCATATAGTTTCAGTCATGTGCCCGTCACAGATAATAGTATTATATGACATAAGAACGCTGTTAGTACTTTATGCATGCGAAGTTTGAAGAATCGAACATAAAAATGTTGACTTATATTTCTCCCTTATTCGATTGAGAGCTACACTTTCATCGATTATTGGTAACAGACTAAATGATCCTTTATGAAAGTTATTGGCTACAGAAAACATCTATTCGGTTTTCAAAAAGATATGATTAAACATATCTTCGTTCTAAAACTGAAAATAGTTAAACGAGAACTTTTTCTATGCATTATTATTTTTTTCCCAATTTGATCAAAATGGATTATTTTCAAATAAAGGCAAAAAACTAAATGATTTACCTACATGTATTGTTGACTCTATTACCTATGCAATGCTATAAAAATGTACATAGAATAATAGGAAAGGAATAGAAAATGAGACAATTTAAAAGAGAACGTTTTTGTTTATGAGAGAATAGACATCGGCCAATCATGAAATTTCGGTTTTGTAAAATTCTGTACATTATTTTACTTGTTCAATTCTTTAATTTGAAATAATTCTTGCTGATACAACATAACTCGGACTCTTCCAAATATTCAGGATAAGATTGTTAATTTCCAGTTTTGTTGCACTAATTTAAATAATGAACTTTGAAATCGTATTAACTTTATGCTCAACATATCTTTTTTTGCGTAGGTGAACATGAAGGTACACTTGTATGTACTTTTTGTCATAAATGTATTAATCATTTCCGTTCAAATGCACGTGCAGCCAGTATAGTTGAAGTGGAATGTTTACTAAGTGAAAATTTATTTGACTACTGCTGTTCAATTTCAAAACAGTCTGCTGCTAAATTAAGTACAAATGAACGGGCACTTAATGAAGATGATCAAAAAATGTGCAACGTTATAAGTACCATACCTACCAATTAGGAAGACGACGAAAATGAACAATTATAATTATAATTTGATTTTTTCCATCAAATAGTCTATTCCACAGAATTTCTCTCACAGAAACACGTGAGTCTTTTAAGTCGACCGAATGTTATCCTACCTTATAGGGTTCAATGAGTTTTATTTACAGTAAAAACACTAGTTATTAGATGAATGTTTCATTGGGAAGATATAACCCATGTCAAAAAAACGTTACTTTTAAATGCTGCAGAACGCGTTAATGCTGGCCGGTTTAACGCTTTTCGTAGCTTCTAAACCGGTTAAAAACGCCGCGAGACGATAAACTTCTCGTTTTCATTCGGGAATTCTGCTTCCGAAATGCGTTTTGAGTAAGTGGAAAAAGGGTTTTATACGCTTCTCTTCATGGGGAACGCTGCGAAACGCGTGAGATCGGCCAGCATTAACGCGTTTCGCAGTGAATATATCCTTGTTTTTTTTGCCATGGGAAGACATATAAGTCCATATTTTCTTCTGAACAATGGGAATTTCAGATATAACTTGTGCACCCTATATTTTTCCACCGAGTTCAATAACGAGGGCACTGTAAACGATATAAAACGGCGCTAAAATGTCTCAAACCGGTCCAAAACGTCCCCGTAGTCCGTCATACCAGAAAAGCAAGCCAAATAGTGTGAAAAACGGTAGCCGTTTTCTGGCGAAAAAAATGGTCCGAACAACGGCATGACGGATTATGGCGAAAAACGGTGTAAATTAATGCCCTAATACACTGTATGGTTTATAGCCATTTAAGACGCCGTTTCCGACGGTCGGAATGATCCTCCTGGGTAAAGAAACGTTCGTCTAAGCTGATTTGTTTTACTCTAAATACAACTCATTGAACTCAACAAGATATAATCAATTTCGGTCGACATACAAGACATTTTATTGGAATACAGTTCAGGAAATTTAGCTAAAGAAGAATAAAGAAGAAACTTATTTGATCTTTGAATTTATTTTTCTCTATGTGAAGTATGGTTCAAAATGTGTGCCTAACACAAACAGGTGAAAGCAGAAAAAGAAATGAGAATGATAACTTATTATTTATTGACAACTTCATGATTAAGTCAATGTCATAGATTACATCCAAGCTTGATTGATTGGCTTCACATATAGTTTTCTCGATGAACCGAAATAAAACAAGTACTACACAATCATCAAACAATAAAAGTAAAATTTACACAGTAGCTAAAAAAATTTATTTATATTAGGCTTTCACAAGACAGAATAAAAAATGTCCTATGTAGAAACATATAACATTCATTGAGTTAAGCAAGATGAAAATCTTGTTCGGGTGATGCAACAAAAGCTTGCTATACAAAAAGCATTAGAAAATGAATCGAGTTTATAAAAATACTAAGAATAGAATGAAAATGAGCCATGCACTGGAAAAAAGGTCTATTCTAATCATTATTATCATATTATATATACTTAAGCAGTTCAAGATCATATTGAATTCGAAAGTACCGTATTTTCTTTTCTCCACCGGACAAAAAATGATAAACTGTTTCTTCTTATTCATTGTTCTTTATTCAATTCAAATAAATTTATACATATGCCTGATATCAAGTTTAATTTATGTGTCATGCATTGTAATGAGAAAAACAATGTGACAACATTCATCACCATTAATTACTCTCTGAAAAAACCATTCTCCAGAAAACCAACGAAAAATGTTTCGAAGGTTTAGGAAAGCCATTTCTTACCCTCAGGAACTCTTTTAAGGGTTTCCGAATCCTCCCAGGTCGACCAAAACGATCCGTAAACGGTCGTAAACGATACTATTTCGGTGAAACACGATGGTCGTGGCGGATAATCGTTTACGAATGATCGTGTACGAGATTTTCACGGGGAAATACGACAGAAATTAGGGTGGTCGTTTAAGGACCATTGCAAACGATAGCCTAACGACCATCGGAAACCGTCCGTATTTCAATCGTATTTTCCGTATGGTACCAGACCATATGAGAAAATATTTTTGTAAGGCAATAATGTTTTTCCTTAGTTCTCGTTCGAACTGTACCTATTGTTGCGTTTTATATTTTTATTCCGCTCTCCTTCGCTTGAATCACAGCGCCATCTCTCCTACTCTGTAATATGCGCATAAATTACACCAATCACTGTATATATGTGATTACTGTTAGAAATGCTTTCTTCTCTTCATATGTACATCTTTTTCGTTCGGATTAGATGAGAGCAAGAATTCTAGTAATGGTAATTAGAGGTTATTTATATCATTTAGTTTTAAATTTATTCTTTTACTTTAATTTATTTGTATCAAATTTTAGATTTTATTATATTTCGATTTTTACTTAATTTTTAATTTATATCTAATTTTAGATTTATTTTTATTTCGATTCTTAATTAGCTTTTTAATTTTTATCTAATTTTAGATTTAATTNTTATTTTCATTCTAATTTTTATTTGATTTTTGCAAACTTTTTATTGATTTAATTTTTTAAACCTATCATTTATTTGATTTTCATTGAAAGCTATTATTTTATTGTAATTTCTTTTATTATTATTTTGTTCAATAAATTTAGTTTTGATCTTAATAAATTTTTATCCGTTGTAAAAAAACGTGGAGCCAGGTCTGAAAAAAACTGCAGGAAAGCGGCTCATTTACTGCCGTGCGCAATAAAGAATACTATCCGTAAACGGCCACTGTAATTCTTCGTTAACGGGCGTTTACATCCCCGTATACGGTACGGAAAAATACGTCCGTATTACTGCCCCTGTTAAAACGGGGTAATACGGCGCCGTAAAGAGCCGTATTTTCATCGTAAACAGCCGTAGTTACACCGTATCCTTGTCGTTTACCACCGTAAACGACGCCGTAACGGTGTCCGTTTTCATCGACCTGGGCTCGCAAACGTTTTTCGCTGGTTCTTTGGGAAACAGTTTTTTTGGAGACCAGTTGGATTGAAATTTAATAGACAGTACAACAAAGAACACATTGACTTCCGAAACTTGGAATTACTATTCAGCATTGCACATTATTCTATGCTTTTCTGATTTATGCATAAACTTAGAAACTTATTTTTTATACTTCGAGATATTCAATGAGTTAATGCTGTTGTCAAAAATTCTATATTAATCGATATTGTGCAAATTTATCATTTGATATGAACTAAGATATTCAGCAGATAACACAATTTTATTCGTGTAAAAAAAATAAATCTATAATGTATTTGATATTATATTTATTCTACTGACATCTAACATAAACCAAAATAGAAAATAAACTTCTTTTTGTTCACCATCAGTGATTGTCACGGAGCATGAAGAGAAAAACAATGAGCACATTGTTATACAATTAACTGAACGACAATGAGAACGCTATTGGTCTGCTTATACAATAGTACATGTTTAAATAACGCGTGCACATCGCCAATGCGATAAGAAAATGAATATTAGCAAAATTGAGTCATTACCAAATGAGTTATGGATACTCATTTTCGAATATTTATCCTCTTTCGATCTATTCAAAGCTTTTTTTGACATAAAAAATGAACGTGTCAAACATATGATAATGTCTCAATCTCTTGTACTAGATGCAAGGATAATTTCATATGCACAAATGAATAACATCTTAAAAATGCCAAACTTCTCCAATCTGTTACGAACTATTATTCTTAATAATTCATGTGCCTCTTTAGCTTTCTATGAGCATTGGAGAGGTATGACATCACCAAACTACTTAACGCCATCAATTGAACGATTAGTTATTATCGAAATAGGATATTATACGGATAGCATCGCCCATCTAATTACAAATTTAACAATTGGCAACACTTTACAATATCTTCATTTTGTATTCGAATATCCTAATTATGAATACATGGACGTTCTCATCACATTGGTTAAAACTCACACATCGGTTCATAGCATGATACTTGAAGTGAAAAACAGTATGTAACAGCAATAGTATTTTTAATAAATAAACTTAACAAAATAAATTTAACACAAAAAGAAAGATAAGAGACAAAAGAGTAAAAATAGAATAGAAAACATGTTAAAGCTTTTAGCTCTTACGGATTACACTTTCATAAATGTGTTCGATGTATTACGCCAGACTTCAAAATAGGGTTCTCCAAAATATAAATCTACTTATCAAAAAGATAAAATCTGAATCATTATTCTGACTTATTGAGTTTGAATATAAGAAACATTTACAAAGTTGTAATCCTCATAATGCTATGTAGTTTATACCTTGCTTCTATTAAGACTAATTTCGAAAGAAAGTTATTGAATATAGTTATTTATTGAATTTATTTTTCAAGGTCATCGGACATATACGAAAGATATATCCTCACATTTATTCGAAATGAAAACTATATTTTGGTTACGTACTGTTCAATTAACTTTGAGTGTGCAATATCCATTTGAAATTATAATCATTCTTCAAAATGGTGCTATACCACTTCTTCAACATTTAAATATAACATTTGAACAAGAACAATACGAAGAGAAACCTTATTTAAAGAAGCAGCCACCACACATCCAATTCTGTCAATCTGATATTCATCGAATGACTGGAGCTATTAAACTTCAGACTCTTCTATTACGTCATTTGGCTCTCAATCAACTTATAATATTACTCAATTCTCTCAATATGCCTGTATTGAAGAAATTAACGCTTGTTGATATATTCGACGAAAGTAGGTTATTAATTTAGTTTTTCAATACGATTATGAACACTCAATTTTTTTCAGTTATGCATACATATAAGATAACGCTTTAAAATTGAAATAATTTTCCTTTTCAAAAAATTTGTTCTGTAGAAGTTAATATTAAATATGTTTACATATCACTGTAAACAGTCGTCTTCACACTTTATATATTATATATAAGATATAAATTGTTTTTATTTTAATACATAGGACTTGAACATCTTGATGAATTTCGACGTGTTGTTGATCACAATAATTTGCCTGCTTTGAAACATCTTTATTTTCTATTTTGTTTTCCTGGACATGTCGATGAAATGTTAAACATTTACTTGATGAAATATGGGAACATATGGCCCTTCAACAATACTGGTTATCATCTCGACGAGCATGCTATTTTCGATGATTGTAATGATGAAGTTGTCATGAAAACAGTTCTTCTCTTTTACACTTGTCCATTCGATATATTACTTCAATATACACGTAGTGTAAACAATCATTCGTTTGCGAAACATTCAAATATTATTCAACAGCGATCAATCGAATGGATCTGTGATAAAACAGATAGTTTTAATCAATTGAATACTACTTTAAATATGTTAGCTGGTGGTCATTTGAACACACTTCACTTACATTATTACAAGATGAAGGTTAGGATTTTAATAGACTTCTTTTTGTCAGTCTTTCTTTTATGTTGATAGTTATATATAGATAGTCCAAAACGTATCCGAAGACCTTCGTAGTTTCTTGGTTTGCGTTCTAGAAACAAGAGATATTATTTTTCTTTTTTTATCAATACGTCCAGATACCAAAACTCTTCTGTAAAAGTTACTTTTATTTTGAAAATCATGTCAATAGATAGAGCTAGCATTTTTCGTTCTAATGTTATGGATATAATTTAATTTTGATATCGAAAAAAAAGAGCACCTTTATAAGAAAATTTAGAAGAGTCTTACTCTGAACGTACTGAAAAAATCAGACATTTTTGTGAAAAAAGCTTTCTGTAATTCGAGATGATGATCGAAATTTCTTGTTTTTTTTTATAGAAAATCTAGTATGAAGTGGGAACTATGTATTGACTAGAAAAGAAAATAATATCTCTTGTTTCTGGCTCGTAAACTATACTTTTTTTCAACTAGCATTTTTTGATAAAATTTGAATGAAATATCTGCAAATATTTTTATATATAGACAACAAAATATGTTATTTAAAAACCTTTAATCAAATAAATATATTAAATGTTGAATAAAAAAATGGAGTTTCGATATAGAAAGAACTAATTTCAACTTATTTTAGACGTTCGAAATGTGTGCATCAATTGAATTATTATTTCTTTGTATTTAGACACCTATTAATATGAATGCAACCAATTCATTATGGTCTGATATATGTTTTCATCGATTGCGCTCTGTAACTTTCACCTTCGAATATAAATCGATGAAACGATCGCGACGCGCTTACATTATTGATCGTATACTTAATGTATCACCTCGGCTATCAGATCTTGTTGTGGCATGGAATGATTTTCGTTCTTGTTCATGCCTTAATACGAATGTGAAATATGTGCATCTCATATTAGAGATAGATTATGATGATCCAAATGTACAGATTGACGTTAATCATCTGTTTCAACTATTACCCGGCATATGTTGTTTCGAAACCAGTAATCGCCATATAGCGTTCAATCAGAATCTTGTCAACTTTGTTCTGAACATTATCAATACATTTCATCAACTCGTTGAACTGACTCTAAACACAGAAGGTTGCTTGCCGGTCAAGCCAGAAAAATACCTGGAAATCCAAGAAGCAATATTCGCTGCCGGCAATAAACGACTACTCGATCCTAATACGTATCAAATAACATTTCCTAAAAGAGATAAAATTCAAATTTGGTTGTAAAGATTTGTTCTAAATATTAAATTCAGTTAGCATATACTCATGAAAATCACTTGATCAATGACATATAATTAGATATCATTTTCATTGTCAATACATTCTAGCATTCTCGATATGTTACCTAACAAACAAACTTATAAAAAAATGAATAAGTTTTATAGTTCATAAAATAGATACGGTCGATTCAAGAACATACCACTTGATCGTTGTAATTATATCTACCATTGGATTGAATTCATATGCCATTAGATAATCTCCAGATGACAAGTTTTGATAGATAATTGTTGAATTATTACTACTTGGATAAATATTAATCTTTTGAACTGTATATATNTTTAAATCGAATAGCATGATTATTACCAGTTCAAAAATCGATGACTAATCACATATGTAAATCAAATTGTTTTATCTTGATTTTCATTGGCATGCACTAATGATGTAATATACCGATCTGAGCCATATGAACATACAAGTCGGAATAGATCTTCATACCAGATAATATGTTTTAAACGAAAATAAGTACGAATTACTTATTGAATAAATATAAGTTCATTTTCATTAAGCTTGCTGACTAAAATATCATATCCTAATATGTCCATCTTCTCCATTAGTATTAATTATCCTCCTCAATATGGTTTCGTGTTCTTGTTTGAATTGAATTTTCTTTTTAATTAAACCGAAACCATTTCGTAGATTGTTCTTCTTCTTTTGTTGTTTTCACCTTTTGTTATAATATAAACAAAATATTCTACAGATTCATCTCCATCAAGATAGAGAGCAACGTGCTCTAGCCAATATGTCGCCCCCACCTCCCACTTCTGCATATATGAAAGAAAGTCATTTTAAAGTAAAACTAAGACTATTTCTAACTTTCAATGATTTCTTTTTAAATTGACAGCATGTAATTGAGTTTTCATTTTTATTCGAACTCGAATTAGGCAGTCTGCGGTTGATTCCCATGCCGACATTTCCTCTATCTGTTCTACTAAGAGGGGGATGTGGGAGAGTACTTGGATATGGAGGAGTACCCTCATCTCTATTACCCATCCGGATTCTGGACCTATACTCACACACATACATCCCACCATGTATCGCCTTTGTGAATCATTTTGCAAATAAAAATAGTAGATAAACTTAAGTATGACGATTAAAATAATTCCTATTATTTTGCAGGAAGAATCAGGACAGGGCAAGGCACGGTAGAAAAACTTTGAAGTAACTATTTTATGTCAAGACCGAGTTAGAAAATTTGCCCTGCGGACACCTGGTATGACTGCTTCAAGGATAAAGACGCTCTAGCTATTCACTTTTTTCAAAATCATCTCTCTACTCGGCTAATTCTGCACTACATCCAACGAACCTCGCCAAGGATATCCATATACGAAAGAAAATGTTAAATACTAATTGCTTTGTTCATCAATTAGAAGCAATATGCTTTCAAATATTCTTTTCTTTCAGTTCGTTTGAATTTTCTTTGAAAAATTTTCTCTTCGATCTTCACATCATGCCTGAATGCTCATCAATTTTGATCATCTGATTTGAATTGAAAATGTATGCAAAAGTATCAATCATATTACAATTATAGTAACGGATAGTTCGTCCAAGATTAATCTCATATGATTATGTCTGTTTCACGTACGGATAAAAATCATGTTTAAAATCGATGTTTTAAAACGTTACAGAGAAAAATATTTTACGAGAGTATATATAGAACTAACATCTATGTTGAAATTTTCGGTTTGATATTTCAAGGATTGATCGTGTTCCCTGAAGAAAAAAAAATGGCTTATTTTCTTTGACACATGCATACAGTCTCAAAGAAAAGTTCAAATAAATGTTTCTTCATTTGTTGTTCGTATTGTTTTTCCAGTGATAACAATTGATTTGAAGTCCAGCTGAAGTTACCTAAATCAATTATTGTATCATATAAATCTGTACAATTAGAGAATCTAGCCGTCTCAAATGGATATATAAAAAGAAAACAGATTACATGAAGAAACTTCATTCCTTCATAAGTTTTTCAAAATCACTATATGTGCATAATTGTATGAATAATCTGAAATCGACTAAGTACTCCTTAACATGAAAAGGAATCGTTAAGTACTCTCATGAATCATCATCGAAAGAGTAAACTTTGAAGTATACGTACGCTCAGTTCTCTCACTAGTGTATAATTGTAGACATGGCATTTAATTCGAGTCAAGTTTCTTATATGATTTCAACACATCGTTTTAGATATTGAAAGATACATAGGTCAATCCTTTTCAATCGAGTAGAAGCCTTCGCGTTTCAATGTGCGACTCTTTTCTCATATACTATAAATATAGTGTTTCGAGCGTACACGAATCGAAGCTTTGTATTCATCATCGAAATAAATGCAAATATAATGATATAGTATCGAATGCTTTAGATCTTCAATGCATAAACAGTAATAATCAAATGAAGCGAACTTTATTGTTTACGATGTTTTCGATAAGTAAAAGTTTTATTCTCACCGATGAAAACAATGTTCTTACAAAATGAAGTAGCTTGAACGATTTCAATATCTACTCATGTATATGTGGGTCATTCTATCGTTAGCTATAAGTACTAAGAATTAAACGATGAGCATGCACATTATTTGATCGATAGATGCATAATTATTTATTGAATAAATGAATCGGGAAAAAATTTTTGTTAGATTAATCATTTTCAATTGTCAAATTTCATTTCTCATAGTTGATTATCCAGCGGCTTGTTTTCTGCAGTCATTTATGCAGATAGTCTTTTGACGTTTAGTGCCTAGATGAGGACAATTCTCAGCGCATTGTTCAAAGTAGTCTTGGTCGAATGCACCGTTCACGTTTATAAAAACTATGATAAACAAAAAGGGCAAAATGATTTCTATTCAGAGTATTGAAAATAAAATTTAAAAAAAAAGATTAAACTAACATGCTGCCGAAAGCATCAAAACAACAAATAACATGTAAAAGATTGTCCGCATTCTCGACCTTTTCTTTCACCAATTGATTAAGTAAATGTGCAAATTGAGAATAACTTCATATGTATGCTATCGAAACATACCTTTTATATTATGGTTTTCGTCTTCCTTTATTCAAGAAAAACATAGATGCTTTTCTCCCGTCGATATGCAAATGGTTTGTTTTTTGCCAATCATAAGTTTATTGCTCGTAAATAATCTGATCCAATCGATTGCTTCCTGTAGCATAGAAATGAATACTTATACAAGCACTGGCTCTAAACTTTCTCCAACAAAAATATGGTATAATTTAATTATATTCTTTCGTTCTTTTTCTGTCCTTGTGAGTATAGCTTGCTAAATTCACCTGCTCTACACGTGGTAGCATTCGTACATGAATACGATTTGCTTTTGATCGACACATCGTTTTTGAGATATCTTGTGCAGAAAAAAATTCAGTACTCTGTGCTTCATGATCTCAAAATCATTAGATCATTTAATAGTCATACAAGTGTATTTCGTCATTTTTTTTTCTCAAATGAATGCATTCAAATTTTCTAGTTGCATCTGATCAATGTACGTATTTAAAACTACAGCAAAGATTCACCTAAATAAAAATGTGACATTGAATTAAAAATAGTTTCTTTTTGTAAGAAAAATAATCGTATCATTTTTTTCAAACATAATGGATATAGTTATTTTCTAAGGATATAAAAAGTCTGTTATTAAGTTATTCTGACAACTGAATAGGAGTACGTCTAAATAAAATACTGTTTATAGTTAACTATTCGAATCTAACAAGCTATTGATGTGAACTGGGAAACGTAGGCTGCAGTAGTTATGGAGTAGTTGCATTTTTTTAATATCTGGTATGTCGGATGCATACAATGTTTTATTCACTAAGCTTCCTGTATTTAATCGAACGGATATTCTAATATTCGTGCGTATGAGTGATGTCCCCTAATTATTCATATTTGTGCATGCCTGTTGAAACTGTTTGAAGTATTCGATTTATCCAAGCATCACAATATATCCGATCGATAGGATTCGGTTTTTTTTTGAAGAGTCATGTTCAACAGGAAAGAATCAAATAAACAATCGACGATCAAATATTCAGTGTCTCTGTACTTCTATATACACAGTAATAACTCATAGTCGTAAAAGAGCTAATCAAACTTCTCATAGCCAAAGCTAAACATGATTCGTACGCTCAAT
This sequence comes from Rotaria macrura, assembly GCA_900239685.1. NCBI lineage: Eukaryota > Metazoa > Rotifera > Eurotatoria > Philodinida > Philodinidae > Rotaria > Rotaria macrura. The sequence goes on from OENT01001653.1 coordinate 18,995, forward strand.
ATAATGAATAAAACTTGTTGATGCTTCTATATTATCACGTTCCGACACTTATTGCGCATTTTCGTTTATTATTATTCTTAGATCAGAAGTTATAAATTCAGGAGACCATCTTGAATGTGAGCAGAATTTATTGTGGCTTATAGAAAGTTGACATGAAATCTCGAACACTTTTTATTATTATGTAATTTAGAATCGCAAATTTACATTTATTTCTAGACTATATTCAATGTAGTCAAGAAAGCAATTTCGGGGATTAAAATCAAATATTCTACAATTAGTAGAAATTTTATCCCGAACATGGATGCTTGTATGTGTCTACGTCGTAAAAATACATGTACCGAAAGCTTGAATATGGTAGTTACGTAGATAGCTGATTTTGGAATTATTAATGCCTGAGAAATTTAGCGTTATGTTAGTATCTAAGAAAAAAATCTATTCATTCTATTGAAGAAGAACAGTACACACTCTTAAAAATTAGCATAGAGCAATAAACTCTTATTTTTTTTATGTACATAATTTTATATACTTCGTAAGATATTTTCTTATGCTTAATTTCATTTATATCTTCGAATAGTAAAATTTTTGCCAAGCATTGATTGATGTCATCAAATATTGCATTATCAATCGGTTTCTATGATGTAAATCAACCCTTGAAGACTATTTTGAGATTTAAAGATACTAAACCGTTTGTGAAAGTACAACGTATAAAAAACAGTCATTTCTTCTATGTCAATCTTTTACAAAGTAAACGATTTTGACTGAAACCTCAATAAAAAAGAATGTTCTGAATGTAATTTTTTTCAATTTATTTAGAAAATTGTTCAACTCAACAAGGGAATAGTATTGCATTGATTGTTTCAACAAAGGCAGCTAGCAGTTTCTCTAAACCTCAAGATGTCCTCGATGGTAAGTATTTTTTCTTAAGTATATTATTTACTGTTGTGAAGGTGATTTCAATTAATCATATTAATGGCAAGTTATAGAAATATATCGAGCGTAAGACGTTAGCAGAGAATCTTCGATGAAGAAGTTTAGAGTGTGATGCATGGAAAAACTCAAAGTTATATATTAGTCGAACAAAAGTAATACTTTCATACAGAAAGAAGTATTGTCTCGCCATTTCGTATCAAGTAACTAAAATTGATTCATATGATCCTAAATAACTTGAAATAATATTGAAAACATAAGATTTTGTTCTTTTTAAATGAAACACTATTGTTTATTCTTTCAAGAATTTATGCTATAAATTGTTTAAAAATACTTTTCATACGTAAGATCGATCTCACAAAGAGAGAAGATTTCAAGAAGGTATCAAACGTGGAATATGTTTCTTGTTTGTTAGAAGTCTTGAGCATAATAAATGCGATCAGATTTTATTCAATTTTTTAAGATCAATTTCGACAGTAATGACGAATTCGATCCCATTCATTAAACAAAGGTTTGTAACTTATGATTTTTTTCCTACATACATCGTGGTTGATTCTGAAATTTTAGCAAACATCAGCTTGAAACTCTTCTTGAGATATGCCGTCAAATGGTTACCGCCAAGTAAAAATTCTTTATTCAACGTATGTAGCATGCGAATACTTTCGAGTTCACAGTAATCTATTGTTTAGTCGTAGTGTGAAGTATATCTGTCATCATTCATGTTAGATATTTTATCACACAACAAAGGGTAACTAATATTTATTAGATATATTTGAACAGACAAGAAAAGCGCAACAACAATAAAACGTATACTTTAATTTATATGGATGTTTCTAAACGTAAAATCAAATCAAGTTTTTTGATCATCGAGATACTGTTTGATTTTTTCAAAATCGAAAGACGATTGTAGTTTATTGTTGAATTTTTTCATCGGGTCGACTATTGACAAACGCATCTCATCAAGTATATCGGCTTCATTTAGAAATTCAAAACGTAATGATGAGACATCGTTTTTAAATTCTTTGAATTCAAGACCATCATTTTTTTCATTGGCACCAGTATGTTTATTCTTATAGTACAATAGAAATCGTCGGACGATCCGTTCGATCACTATTCTATACGTTAATGTTTCATGTATCACATAACTACGTTGACGATCAAATATCGTTTCATTTTTAAATTTGTCCATGTGTGTACTTTTATTTGTTCTGTCATTGCCATTTCTAATATTCAGACCATCTAAACGGTCATCGTTATTGGCACTTGATAGTTCGTTATCATCGGCGGATGATTTCTTAAAATAAATCATGCTTTTTATACGTTTTAAAAGATAAATCAAAGATTTTGGGGTTGGTAAGATATTCATTGGTACGGGTAAAGTATTTCCTGAATGAAAAGAAAATTTTTATGATGATAATAAATTCTATTTCTGAAAAAACTAAAATAATCTATGCAAGAAGAAAACTTTACCATCTCGAATGTACTCGATGTACAGTCTTGAACGTGCAAACTTCCATTCAACATCAGCTCGATCATCAATTAAATCAATCGTTTTTCCCATCATGGCAATTAACGTATTGATAAGAACGGTCACACAGATGAATGTAAAAAGTCCAAAAATAACAAAGCCAAGATTCGATGTGAACATATCGAAACCTGGTGCATAGCTTTTTATATTCGGTTTGTTACATGTCAATGTAATAAGTTCATATCCTCGATCCTGAAAAAACACAAATAAATACCGTTGAAATTAAAATAAGTTATTCTGCACTTACAGGCAAATCATCTTCAGAAATCTCCCCAAATAGAGTAAAAAATATTGTTAGTACTGTTGCACCAAACTTTTTACCGAAATAATGTCTGGCTGGAGAAGGTCCAAGTTTTTTAATTTTTTCATAATATTTACTATCTGTACGGCGGCTACACTGATTCTCATCGGTATTGTTTGGGCTTTCGAACGAGGTTCTATTGGGCACGGGCAGATTCATAAGTTCATAGTATGGTAAACATCGAGGACTTGTTTCTATTGATGCTTGCTCCAGTTTCTCTGGTGAACTAATCTGTGATTCAATTTCAAATGGTACTGTGTTTAAAATCAGTTTCTGTTGTTGAGCGACATTAAAATAGGCAAAAAGTAAATATAACGAACATGCAAATGCAATGAAAAAAATCAGAATGATTACAATCCATTTCGATATGTCAATTATCATACGTTCAAGCATAACCTAAAAATTTCGAAAAACAATATATGTTAAAAATATGTTTTAGACATCATCAGAGTGACGAATCAGTTACGAAAATTTGATTTTCACTGAACTCTAATGGACACCAATGTGATGTCGATAGATCGTTCGAAATACTGTGGTGAGAGATGTTTCAAAACTTTCGTCGTGGTAGAATTGGATTTTAGTCAGAGTGTACGCATCTTCTCTCTCGTAGAATCGAGATGGACATCGAACTCACCATAGAACAACTTCTGTCTCACTTACAATTGATATATATATATTTGAAAAATCAAAGCAAGAATATTTCGAGGTTTATTTCATTGTTTGCTCATCAGTTAGTATTCACTGTATGTTATCGTAGATTATTAAATATTTGATAAAATGAAATAAAGCTATTTCTTGAATAATGTAAATTTAATGAAATGTTAATAAATTATCTGAGAATGTTTTCAGGTTACAATTTGAGAAGTATTTAGAAAGCCGTAAAAATAAACTTATCGACTTCTACTCACTTGTCGTGGTCCAACAAATCCAATGATAGGCAGTAGGAAACAAATCCGACATATACTTGCAACATTTCCCATAGCAAAAAATGCTTCAGCTAAATTCTGTGCATCACCACTACTCCAATAATATCTATCAGCATTAAGCCAATAAAGAATATGATACGTTTTCGTCAGTATTCGAGTTTTGCTAATGTCAGACGTATTATGATATTCTTCAATAGATTGCCAATAAGAATCCGAACGAAATGTATTCATTGACGTACGAGTTAAAACCATTGTTGAATAGAGAAATATAAAATACAATACATATAGAACATTCATTAAACAATCGACATAATTACCTAAATAAAAATTCCGATATATATATATATATAAATACTTTCAAATGTTATTTATTTTCACTTACTATGTGATGTAAGATAAATCCGTATGCCCGAACCAAATATTTGTTTAATTTCATGCCAAACAAAACCAATAACCCAAATAAAAATAGCTATTTGAAATGGATTTGGTTCCATAAAACGAAGACTTATATTACAATTGACAAACGAATTATTATTATGATTATTGTCATTGTCATTATTTTTATTTTGATAGAGTTTAATTAAATCCGAACGTAAATATTCATTTTCATAAACTTTCCGAATATATAATTCATACGTACTTGAATTATAATCCGAGAGAAATTTAGTTTTTTGTAAATGTGATATAGAAAAATAGCTTGATGCGACAATGAGACTAATGAATGCAAGATAAGACATAATGTATGCTTTTAATTTTAAATTTGGTTGATGACACTAAAAGACAGAAAAATAAATAAATCTAGATAGTTATAACGATCAATGTTGAATTTATACCAATGAGCCAATTTTGGATTTCGGAAAGAAATAGTAAGCCAACAATAGAAATGGTAAACATATAATAAAAGCAAAATAAAATAGAATACGTTTTGTAAGATGAGCATTTTTAATTGCCGATAAATTTTCATACCATTTCTCCATTAATTTTTGTTGACAATTCGAATGTGCTACAAATTCTTTTTCTTGATAAAGTATAGCTAAATCAAAACGAGCTAAATTTTCATATTTTTCTTCGTTTGGTCGACCTGTTTTATTTAAAACAATTTCAAGTTCTTCATGTCCTCGAACATTGTCAAGTAATCGTGTAACAAACATTGAAAGTTGATTAGCTAATTTTTCGTAATCTTCACGAAAATAATGTTCAACTTTAGCAAGTGTTCGTAATTCATGACTTAATTCAAAAGCTTGAAGGATTGGATCCGGATATGTAAGAGCTATGTACACTTCAGATGAAAGACCTTTGTATGCAGACAAACGAACTTGAGCTTGACGAAATGAATCATAAGCAGAACTGTCAGCACAATCAACGCACGGACACATACTTGTATGTGGTTTTTTAATACGTTCACCTTTTGATAGTAGTTGATGAACGATTTGTAAACGATTATATTGAGCAGCAAGAATAAGTGGAGCTAAGAAAATGAGAAAAGAAATTATAAGTTAACTGAATAAAAGCTCTTTGTTCTTTTTTAATTCTATAGTCAATACGATGCATCTTCGAAAGGATGATGTAGTACCAAACTATATAGAAATGAATATCATTGAAAATGTTTGATAGTGTCTAAAGAAAATATTTTTTTGAACTTTTTCTTTATCATCATATGCTGATTTTGAGAATCGAATATTTATATGTAGTTGTTTATTAAAATAATCAGTCTAATAACATACAAGAGAATTAGTAGAACAGCGAGAAAACGATTTATTTGCAGATTTAAAATTTCCAATACGAAAATCATTATCCGATTCAATATGTTACAGAAACGATTAATGTTGTATTTTTCATATGAAATTTATCGCTTTTAACAATAACTCTGTCTGATTAGAATTGATTTTTCTGAATGTTAATCAAACGAAAACATGAGAGCGTTCACATTCTGAGCCATTAGAAAGAAAAAGCAAAGATACTTTTGTTTGCACTATCAAACTAATGATGATAGGATTTAGGCATGCAACGAACCCGAACCCGAGTTCGCAGTTCGGACCGAACAGTTCGGGATTCGGGTATCAGGGTTTGGGTTCGGATCCAGGTTCGGGTTCGGTCTTGGAGTTCGGGTTCTGGTTCAGATCCATTTCTAGTGTGGGTTTGGTTTAAGCTACTCAAATTGAAAGATGGGGTAATGAGCAAAATACTTGCAGTAGTAAGCTGTCGGATCTGAATTTTTCAAAATTCGAAGCAAATAGATGTAAACAAGAGCTTTGCTTATTTCATGTTAACTGTGGCGGAATCGTTTTGCTATCGGGTTGCTTTTGATTCTTATCGAATCTTCCACAATAGTTTTAATCGAGATCGAACCCGAATCCTATATACGAACCCGAACCCGAGCCCTACGACCGAACCCGAATACGAACCCGAACACTATAACCGAACCCGAACCCGAACTCGAACCCTATAACCGATCCCGAACCTAACACCGAACCCGAGCTCAACGAACCCGAACGTTCGGGTTCGTTGCATGCCTATATAAGATCTTGAATTTTTGTAGAACTCTCAATCCGATTTTTTCGATATCAATACTACGAAGAAACGTAACTTACTGATATCAGAACTGAATTGTGAATCATCATAGGCTTGTGGATGTGTTGGATCAAGAAAACCACCACTAAATGTTCGATAAGTTGGATGATTCATAATAAAATCAGCTATATTTGTATGGCCCAAATAGATTGCCAAAAGAAGTGCATCACGAAATTTTTCATAAGGAATTTTATCAAGTAAGACTTTGACGACTTCGAAATGTTCATTTTCAATAGCCAATTGAAGAGCACTTTTACCCATTTTATTCGACACATCAGCGTCGACTTCGTCATCGAGTAGTAGCCGATGAACAAGCATATAATCGCCATGTGCACATGCAAACAAAAATAGATCAGTTGTATCTTCAAATGTTTTATTGTAATATGTACGGCTAGTAGAAGATGATACAGATCCTCGAAGAGTACTGCTCGAACCATGATGCTGAGCCATACCAATCCAGTTTTCTTTTCTGTCTAAAAATTCCAATTGGAAGAAAAATATACTTGCATGAAACAAGTCATTGAATTCTGAGCAATGAATGTTGTAAAAATCACTATTCATTTAAAAAAGATACATAGGAAGAGTGGTACGTATTATCCCGATCACGTTTGATAAGGACATAGAGACATCGATGTATTCCTATTGTGTAACATAATATCTTCTTAGTTAGTTCAGAAATTTTTTAGATTTTTCCCACGTTGTCTCTGGTGAATCAGATAATAAATCTTCCGCATCGTTTTTGAGTATAGGCAAAAAATTGAATGCTTAAGGTTCGAATTGAAACTTTGTCTTGAGAGGATATGTTCGGTGGCCTTCGGATGATCCAAAAAATATTTCTACTAAAGAGTACGGTTCATACTATTGTATATGGGCTATGTAGGAACAATGAACGTGTATCAACACACATGAAGGGAATATTTTTTTTTTCGATGAATCTTATTAAGTCTTACTCGCTATTTTCAGAATTTCAGAGTTTTGCTTCATGAATTTTATGCATTTTGAAGATTGTTTTTCTCTCAGATTACTCACGGAATAGCAGCGAAAGTTATTTGAGCTCGTATAAAATATGAATATTTGTCTGAAATAACTTAATAGTAAATCTGTACCATTCTTGATGTCTGATCCTGCCGAATATATTGATTAGAGAGAAAAAAATTAAGCAACATAGTAAAATGTCAATAGAACTAGTGAAATCAACGATATATTCATAAGTCTATAATATATCATACTTTTGTTTTTCTCAAAAATCTGCTCATTAATTCTTTTTTATTTTCTCCGAGATAAAAAAAAAAGAAGAGGCATGCATCTATTAATTCTGCTTTTTTTGTACGAGACCGCTGTGCAAACAATTTTCTATTCTACGTATGCGATCTAATGTTGAAAAGAAGTTCAATCTGAATTAAACAGAAGGGCATTAACTTCATCATCATGCAAATGTTTTCACCTGTCAAGTAATTTCTCTCTCTCTCTCTCTTATCGAAAGAAAACAGATCAATATAATAACCAGGAGCATTTTTACCTCTCTAGAGCTACTTTGTTAGCTCTAGGCTTTTTTTCTTTCTCATATTTATGTGAGAATACTATTGCATCAACCTACGATGTTTGAACTCGTGCTTTCATGCTAAAACAAACCGATAGCACCTGAACTGTTTTAGAAATAATTGAGATAAAATATGTACCATGTTTTCATACACTACCTGTAAGAATTAAGAAAAACAAAGCTTTTGCGACAAGTCATTAATCATTCTCTCTTCGTCTTGGATCTTTTTATTACCTGCAATTATTCTTATTTATGTTCATTAATTGCTCAGTCATGTTCTTGTACGATTGAGTTAGAATTTATTTCTCCTGGGATGCAAATAGAAACGGATTCTTTTTTTTTCAGATCCTATCAAAATTTTAGCAAGATTCAAGTAGCAATCAATATTTTTCATCGATCAACACACATAGATGAACAAAAAAAAGCAATTTCACAAGTACATATCAATTTTTTTAGTCATCTATCGGTTATTTTTTCGACTTCACTATACCATAATATAAGCTCCAATCGAATATTACAAGAAATCCGAAAAAATTCTTACTGATCCCTGTGAATATTCTAAAGAAAAAAACGAAAGCTTCCAAGTAAAGATATATCGGATCGCTACCTAGACATCACATGTTTTTTTTTGTTGAATGATTCTCTTACCGGAAAAACAGATGGCTTTGTGACTTTCATGATTTGACTAGTTTACATGTTCTTATGATAACTTTAATACCTGTCACAGTCACATAAACTGTGTTGACTATTAAATATTTAATCAGACTAGAATACAAAAGTTTGACATGCAAAATATTTTAGGACGATGATCACAAACCTACTCAACCAAAATTCTGAGCATCAGACTACAGTATTCAATGTCATCTTGATATAGAGATTGTCATTATTGTGTAGTTAGAATAAAAGCAAGACTTCTTTTTTCATGTAACCATAATTAGATTATGGAAGTTCCTTATGAAATATAGCGTGGAAAGTTTATCCGCAGATAACAAAACCATGTAGCTACTAGCTGTAGCAAATCGAAATACGTTTTCACATGTATGAAAATAAACAGTATTGATTTCTGGAATCAGTACGAATCAGATATTGGATACTTAGTACAATACTTGGTACTTTTCGTACTGAGTTCGCCAAAATCGGAAGTACCAGTACATTTTTTACAGTACAAGTACATGTACTTTTTACTTTGAAATTGTACTTTGTACTTGTACTGAGTACAAATGTACTCAGTACAATGCTGGCACTCTTTAAGCAATCCTTCTAAGTATCCTATTTTCTATTTCTTTTTCTTTGTGTTGGGTTCCAAGTGTTCTTTATAGATTGAATTTTTTTCATGTTTCCAAAACGGCTCTAAAATCGTAAATAATCAACTAATTGAAGCTTTTTTCAAATATTCGTTAAAGATGACAACTAATATATAATTTCTATGGATTGAGCGTTTGTGTCAAAGTTAAAAAAAAAAGAATTAAAAATTAGATCAATATCAATTAAAACGACATTATTTTTATTTCTGCTTTTTAATTTTATATTTGTAATTTTTGCTGATTTGACGATGAATTTTTAATGAAACCAAACCGAATGAATTTTACTGACGGATTAATATTGATTGAATTTCAGTAATTGATTAGAAAAATCCCATAAATCTTCAAATCTGAGACAATAAAAAATTTAAAACAAAAACAAGATTTTAATCAGATTGAAACAATTTCATTTCAATCGATTGAAGCATATAAATCGATTTTAATATCAGTGACTATGCATATATGGTACTATGAATGCTAGCGTCGTCTGTTATTCACAATAACGGATTTTCATTAGACGACGAAACCGATTGACGCTCAGAAAGATAACTAATAAAAGACTAGAGTGAAATTGTACCAAGTACATTTGTACTCAAGTACATGTACTAAGTACAATGGGACTTTAGTAAAATGTACCTAAGTACAGTAAAAAGTACAATTCTGAAGTAAAAAGTACTTGTACCTGTACTGGTCCAATCTGGTACAGATAATTCGTTTCTTTTTTACTTTGAGATAAATTAATTGATGGAAAAAATGTTTTAATCGATAGAGAGAAAATATTCGCGATCAACATTTGTGGGTGTTATTTTTCTTTTCAAGGCCGAAACTGCTTTCAAATAGTTAATGAACATCGGGAAGAAACTCTATCATAATCAATATGTCACATCTATGATCATTGACCAAATTCACCATCATAGACATTAGACCTGAGAAGGATCAATTCTTTTGAAATTTGTTATAGATCTCATCCTAAATTGGAATTTTGTTGCTCACAACTTGTTCGGGAGGAATTTTCTCGTGTTTATCGGAAGCGTTGATACACTCTGTTCTGTAGCACTTGTGTATTAGTTAATTATAAAAGTTTCATGTAGTTAGAGCCGTTAATTCAATCATATTATCAATTAATTCAACTTTACGCAAAGAAAGTTTCAAAAAATTGAAAGTATGTGTGATATACTTCATCTGCAATGGCTTGGAATATTAGTTGCCTATGAAAAATAGTACACTCGTACGTTGATATTTGACACTTACCGTAACAGTGGCTAAGACTGAAAAATCTTTTTGTGTTTTAAATCGAATAAAAATATATCTGGGATCATGTTTGCCACAGAGCAGTGTATATCATTTCACTATTTCTCGCATTCAAGAAATAAAACTGGATAAACTCGGCTTGAACAGGATCTACTCTGATTTATATTTTTAAAAGAATTAGGAGAGTTTTCTCCCAGATGTTGAATAGCCTGTTCCAATCACCACTCTTCTGAGTAGAACCTCTCGCGACGGGAGTCGTCACTCTTCAATCTTGAGAAAGTTTTGATTTCTGATACCGAATTTCTAGATCTTTGTTAGGCTCACTAATTCTCATCAAGCCGCTCGACTTGCTTCAAAATCCGATTAGTTTTAGTGCAAATTTCCTAATCGGTCTCTGGAATCCTGAACTTCCTTCCAACCCTGGTGACCTCGGGACATACATGTTCTCAGTTCTGTTTTTTTCTAGAAAAGTTAGCTTTTCAGTAAAAACTTTCAAGTCTTATAAAGAACGAGCGACACGTACATTTTCAATAGAATTCCTTTTTATTTTACCTATCATCATCGCCTGGGGAAAATTTTCGAGCCTCCCCTAAATTAAAGTCGTTCCGGCGCCTATGTTCATCATAGTGGATAGAATCGTGTATAGATGCTCACCATTCTATCCATGTATGAAATAATGAAAGAAATTGTGAATCTTCGTTTGATAGAGGATAGTCAATTGCTCTTGTATTTTTTTTCATGTTGATCATATTTATATAGTGGTACACTTTCTCACTCATAGCATGAAAGTTTTCATTCGACAAAAGAATGCTCGGGTTAATCACAGTCGACTGTAAATTAGATTAAACTATGAAATCGAATCGTCAATGTTGAACGATGAAGACAATTGTGCAAATAATATCATGAATGTGTTTTACTATTTCGTTTCGTTTCTTTGTAAAAAATACCAACTATACCCAGGAGGGTCATTCCGCCGATTGGATCCGATCATGTTTCTCTAATCCGACGAAATCCCATCGGATTCCTGGTTGCGATCCAACATTCGGATCCCTAGTGTTGGGTTTTATTGAATCCTACTATCGGAATCCGATTGGATTTCATCGTATGATCAAACAGGCCTCTACTATTGGGATCAAATCCTAATTCGTACACAAATAAGAAAATAGGTTTCTCCCATCGGATCCGTTACTGTTTCTACAACCCGAATTCCGATAGGATTTCATCGGATTCGTTATCGGATTCATTCATCTCGGTAGTTATGTTTTACTAGTTTTTTTTAAACTGATTTGATGAATCATCGTTGAAAGTCGAAGAAAACCAATCATAATGCTTCTTAACTAGAAACGAACTAACGTTTCGAATGCTGACGATTACTACCTTGTATATATTCCACTCGTTATTGTTTTCTTCATCTATGAACTTTATTATTTGAGTTGTCCCTCTCGACACAATTAAGTCGAATAAGTAAGTCGAAAAGTTAAATTGTAGAAATTTTATATGCAATGTTTAGAATTTTTAAAAATCATGAATACAATTTTCACAGTTCATAGACATGGATTTAATTCTTAGTGTTGACAGTCTCCTGTAGTTCAGCAATTTTAATTTTGCGAAATAATAATCTTCTGTATGAGATGTCAATGTTAACATGTACCATATCTAAATAAATTAAAAAAGATTAGTACTAAGTTAAGTCAACTTTCACGATAATCACTTAGATAAATATGAGAATCGAATCTAATCATATATTCAAGCAAAAGAATTCATATTTTTCAGCAGCATGAAAATTGATCAGTTTCCATATTGTCTTAAAGAATGTTTTTTGCCACTAGCAATGAATAATAGAGTATTGTAAGAATTTAATTGAGTTTTCAATTCTGTTGAAAATGATTACTTTTCTAAAAACCTTACGGCCATAAAATTCAGTAATGAAATGTTTGTTAGGATATAGATCTCGATTACTTCCAGCGAAGTCGTTCTGTGCGCTGAGAATATCACTTGTATGTTCATCTCTATACTATGATATCATTGATTTGTATAGATGATGATCACTTGAGGCAAAATCTCTTTTCTAAAAAAAAAAACCTCCTCTAATTTTTATGCAGTCCCACTACATGAATCTTTTACAGTGAACAAACAATACAGCCACATGTAGGCGACATCTATATAGAGCTCATCGATCCCGAAATGTACCATTGAAATATAATTTTAAACAACAATTATAATGTAGGAAACTGTATAAAATTAATGTTTGCAGAGAGTATGTATAAGTACTAACCTTGAAATACACATTGCAGCACAATCTATATGATAAATTCATTGATAGTGCTACTAAACAATGGATGGTTGAAAAGTAATATAGTTACACAAACCACGGATTCAATGTGTAGAAGACTGGTTCCATGGCTTTTTCCGTTCATTATTCTTGTTAAATTTGATTCTTATTTGAATAGATTAGTATTTTAATTTACTCACCGTGAAAAATGCACTCTCCATTCGAGGAAAATGCCAACTCTCGAACATTGTACGTCTCGTCACTTTGTAATTTCTTTGTTTCACTTGTTTTTCCTCGAAAAGATATGTTGGTAATCTCGATCCGTCTGTTTCTGAAGAACTTCTAATGGCCCTATTCTCAAAAATCGGACCGTGTAGAAGTTGTAAAATCATTCATGAAGTATGCATTTCATCCTGTATTAGTTCATGTCGGAGTTATATTGCACTTGTAGCCAAGCAGTGATCCATATGCGTTTATTGAGTTTGCTGAACATCAACCGGCAGCCAATGCACTGCTTGCAATGAACAAACGTTTAGTAATGGGTAAGGAAATTAAAGTCAATTGGGCAACAACATCAGCAGGTGGAACAAGTAAAGTGGATACAAGCAGTGAGTTCTATGTTTGATCAACGAATGATTTAGATCTCTTTGTTATTTTGTTTTTGATTCTATGATTTAGAACATTTTCACATATTCGTTGGCGATCTAGCACCTGAAATCGATCAGAATGCATTACGCGAAGCATTTTCACCGTTTGGTGAAATTTCGTAAGAAATCATTAGTAGCATTAATTTGTTTTTAAACATACCTTCTACTTGAAAGAGAAATCAAAATTGCCAAATTTACTGATACACAAAAACCAAAAGGTTTTATTTCATAGTCTTCATATGTATGTGATTCACATCCTATGGTCTTTCGTTTTCTCTAGGATACTGTTTCATATCATTCACCAATCAAAGTGTAAGTAAACCAATGCAAAGAAACAAAGAATTCATGGTTATTTCCAGGATGCTGAAACAGCTATTACTAGTATGAACGGACAATGGCTTGGTACACGAAAGATACGTACGAATTGGGCAACGAGAAAAGGACCGAGCAATGAGCCTACTACTAATGTACGAAGTCGAGGTACGTGCAGCAAATAAAAGATTTTAAATATGCATGCGACAATAGTTTCGAAAATCAAATTTATATTTTTCATGAAACTTAACAGTTCGTACTGATAGAAAGGGTGGAATAGAAAAAATATTCGATCAATATTTCGTCAACGACTTTTTTCATTATCTAGATATGAAATGTTTTTGTAAAGGATTTACTATTAAAATCTGTATAAGACCTGACTACTTTCCAGGTCACTTTAAAATTAAAACAAAAACAGGAATGAAGATATTTTAGAACACTTTTGAAAATCTTATTCAGCATGAATGACAACTGATTTGTTTTGAAGTGAATTTTTAGACAATTTTCATCTATACATTCAAGTTCTCGAAACTGTGACAAAGGGTGTAAGTCACAAAGCTGCCTATGAAAATCTTCCAATTATTATCGATTGATAGGACATTTCAAGGGCTCAAAAATGACTATATTGTAGTATTTTTGAGCCCTTGAAAATTAAAAGACTCAAAAGAATGAATTTTCAACTTGCAAAATAGGTCCTTTGTTCACATTTCTATTTTGTTTTCTACAGAATATTTTGCATGTAGAAAATTGAATCGAGGATTTTTTTTCGGAAAAAATTCAAGTCTAGAAAGTGAAAAAATGATTGACAAAATATTGATCTGCCATTTGTTCTGTCTCATTCATTATATATATATATATGTATTAAGATACGGAGAACTTCTTTGAAAAGTTATCTTCATATTTCTGAATTACTCGTCAGTATCAGATCATTGTTCTATGAAAGAAAAAACGAATTTTGTAAGATATGTATGATTTTGAACATTCTCATCGTTGAGACTGATTTAAACGTGTCTAATTTTCAGTTATTTCAATTGTACACATATCAGAAAAAAGAAAACTATCTCTTTAGATTCTAACAATCATCAATATGGTCAAGATTCATCATCACACAAACTTGACTTTAACGAAGTGTGGAATCGAACAAGTGATACAAATATGACTGTATATTTTGGTAATTGTGGTGATGTCAACGAGGATTTAGTTCGTTCATGTTTCGAGCCATACGGTCAAATTGTAGAAATACGTGTATTTAAAGAAAAAGGATATGCTTTTATCCGGTAAAGAAGAAAAAAACTTTTTCTTCTAACGTTGAAATGCAAAATTTCTATGTTTGATAAAGGTATGCCAAAAAAGAAAATGCCTGTCAAGCTATCTGTCATATACATGGTTCAGACGTTCATGGTTATACAGTTAAATGTGGTTGGGGACGTGATGAAACAAATAATACTGGAAATAATGCAACTAATTATGGAAGTAGTATGAATAATCAAAATTATAATAACAATCAGTATGATTCCGTACGTTCAATAAATACGATATATAAAAGTGTATTTCTAAAGGAAGGAAGTAAATATTATGAATGATGTTTTTCATTTTCTTTCGTTCTGGCAGATTATAACATGCTTGAGTTATGAGTTTTTTACTGTTCCAAGATAGAACTCGAGAAATATGAAATGTTTAGATTCTAGTTGCTCACATCATTCTATATGACTTTGTTCTTCTTTTTAAATAACATTACTAAAGATAAGCTTTTGCCAGATGAACACTAGTAGTTGTAACATAGTAGTTTGTCTAATACTTTTGTTTCTTTATTCAATAATTTTAGCATTCTCAAAATTCTTATGGCTCATCAGTCAATCAGAATTATATGGGTTTGTACACTATTTTAAGTTACATATTTTGTAGAATAATTTATTTTACTGAAGGTCGCGGCGGTGGTGGTGGTGGTGGTGGTGCCGGCAATAATACTGGTTATGGAAAGTATGGTGGTAATTATCAACAATCAAATTATTCACAACAACAGTACTATAATTCTCAACAACAGTGGAATAATAATGGACCACAATCTTGGGATCCTTATTCTCAGTATGATAATGTGTTGTTTTATCTATTACTATTTTTTTTCTTCATTACTTTGACTCGTTTAGGTCCGCAGCTGGCGGTTGGAATAATAATAATTCAAACGATTATGCACCGAATTACAATCAACAGCAATCATATATGTATTCTTCCAACTCCGGTAAATGAAATCTTTGTCATTTTTCTTTCGTCTCATAAATTGAGAACATTGTATTGTAGCTTGGGGTCCATCACAACGCTAATGTATTTTATCAACTTTATCTTTCTTGATCGAAAATGACATATTTTTTGTTTTACGAGAGAGAATTCATTAAATACAGCCAGTTTGTTTTTCTTTCTATTTGTAATTTGTTTTGTGCAGATCACATTATTATTTTTACTCTTCTCTCTCTCTCTCGCGCGCGCGCGTTTCTTACACGGTCTCACATCGAATAGAATCTTAACGATCTTCTTCATTTTCTTTTTCAATGGCCGTCATAGACGTTTTTTCTTCTGTTTGTTTTTCTTTCTACATACAACAAACATTCTTTTTTTTCGGTGTTTTTTGTTTTTGTCTTCTCGAATTGTATAACAATCTGCACAAAGATGCTGACGATACTGAAGGCAAAATAGCGGCGAAGTAGAATTACATTATCTTCAAGATGATTTCGAATCATGATTGTGTATACACACAGACGATGGAGTCATATGCTTGTGTTAGAAGAGCAACGAATACAATAGAAGTCGAAATTATTGAATTGCGTCGTCCGATAAGGTATAATAGAGACGAAGCAGTGGGTGTGTCTTTAGATATTTTCAAAAGGATGCGAGAGAAAAAGATAGGAGATAGGAACGAAAGAGGGGTGTGTGCACAAGTGTTTAATATATAAAGACGAAAAAAGAAAAAGTACAATATCTATACTTGATATAATTAACTAAAACCTCAAAGAAAAGTTATTTTGATTTACACTTTATATTTCACTTGATAAAAGTTATTAAAATGATTTAATTCGCTTTTTCATATAAACATTCATTAAGAGAAAGATACCGTTTTTTTACAATTTCAAGTATTTTCATAATCTCATATGTATAATATTTAATAATGAAAAGAAATAGCAAGGATAGAAAATTCCATTGGTTTGATATTTCTATGGTTTCATATCTGATGAAAAAGTTCTTTTGCAAAAGAACCTATTGACCTCTAATTTACAAGGTTGTTTTCTGTGATTTTAAAATATTTTAAAGCACACTATATTTTAATGTATATTCAATTAAATAATATTTCAATCTTTTCTCATCAAAAATAATATATCTATGTCCTTCTTGTTTCGACTGATTATCATGTAAAGTGTTTTCCTCAATCTATACGAGTTTGTACTCCCCATGAATACCTGTTCATGACATAGATAAACATAAAAATAAATACAATATAAAAATAACTCAGTGTAAATATTATTATTTACTTCATGAAATAGAATAGGCTAATTATGTGTGCAATAACATAGTTTACGGATGTATGTAAAAAGTCGCCTGTCAGTGAAGGACGCCAGTGCATTATCTGGTTTTCCGATTTCACTTATTCATTCAACCATGAAAACTAATATAAAAAAAACTAACATCTCGTTTGTGTTCAAATATTTCGTCATCTCAAATCTGTCTATCTGATGTTAATTGGTTAAAATCAATAGATTTCTCATCCTTCGTTCAAATCATGGAACATATCCAAAAGATACAATTTTTATTGATAATATGTGAAAAAACTGAAAATAAAATAGAAATTATGAAATAGTTCATTGTTCAATATTGTTTCTTTTTGTTTTTCTCATAAACAAGAGATAAAGTGTTCCATCCGATACACTTCTTCAACTTGTAGTTTGTCAATGAAAAGAAAACGAACTCAATCATCTATGTATTTTGTTAGCATTGAAATACTTTCAAGCACCCTCAGCTTGAAGCCGCTTCATATCAACAAGTAGACTGCGTTTTTTTCCCTTTCGTATACTGTCGATAACCATTAAGTTAACTTTTTTTTGTACACTATTTTTTCGTCTTGGCTTCAATCCAGCACATCGAACGAGATATGGTGATGAAATAAATCGGAGAGAGAGAATAAGAGAAAGAAATACGCCAATAGAAAGACGTAGCAGTAACACACCTCTTTTTTTCTTTTTTTTCTCTCTCTCTTCATTTCATCATGCTATCTCTGTTAACAATGCTATTATAAATACAGACGATGCTGACCCATTTTCTTTCACATTTTCACACGAAAATTAAAAGACTCAACTAACACACATATATACGTTACTAAAATATTGATTTATATTACAATGGACTTTTTCCGTAAGTTATATCAGAGCTATTCAAGATTTTCTTTATCTTTTGTCTTCTTTTGCTTAGACGTATTGAATAATATTCAAAGTAAACTACTAAAATTAACTGTTGGTCAAATACCAAAACGAAAACAGTTTACTTTAAAAGATGTATCAGCACATTGTACTGAAACCGATTGTTGGATGGTTATACGAGATTGTGTCTACGATGTTACAGATTTCATGAGAGAAGTATGTTGATCAAAGACATTGAAAGGCGAAAACATTTCTTTTTAACTCATAAAAACTTTTCTCGTTTTTCAGCATCCTGCTGGTTCGGACATAATGCTTGAGTATGCTGGAACAGATGCGACGATGGCGTTCGCTGATAAGCCTCATAGCTTAGATGCGTGGTTAATATTAGAAAAATATTTAGTTGGCGAATTAGTGCCCGAAGAACGGATGTTTGGCGATGACTATTCATCATAGAAATCATGACTAACATTACTTCGGTAATTTTCATTTTCTGTATCGTGAGTTTTTGTCTCACATCCGTGTATATATTATAAAGATTATTTTATCTTGTGTCTTTTTCTCTGTTGTTTTTT